>ML779098.1:487215-500984 GCA_009831015.1 Picea engelmannii | reverse complement strand
ATGTACTTCATCCATTTCTCTTAGTTCCATTCAATAGTTAGATCTAGGGAAAGAGTAGTATTCTGTCACGTTTTGTTCCAGATCCAGGTGGATCTTGGGGAGATTGGTTAGTGTCCGCACCTACGAATTTATCCATAACAGTGACAAGAATAGGCCAATGAATAGACAGACCTCCTTCGGACAAGCTTGACTTCCAGATTAGAGAGCCACCTAACAGGGCTTCATAAACCAAAAACCTATCAAGCCTTTTGGCCACTGCCTGTTCATTGATATGGAAATTCTTGCAAGTAGGGACCAGTTTGATGGGCTCCAAATTAGCTAAGTGGTACTTCTAGAAAAAGGATGCAAAAAACCGACCCTCTTGGTCCTGATAAGGGTTAGCCCCCCATACTTCCCTTAGAGAGACCATGAGATTCAATTCACTTCCTACCACCGTATTCGGGTCT
Source organism: Picea engelmannii (assembly GCA_009831015.1). Lineage (NCBI taxonomy): Eukaryota > Viridiplantae > Streptophyta > Pinopsida > Pinales > Pinaceae > Picea > Picea engelmannii. The sequence goes on along the minus strand of ML779098.1, from coordinate 500,538 downwards.
GAAAAGACTCCAACATCAGCTAGACTTTTTCATAAGGAGATTCTATTAGAATAAGGACCATAGACATTTTCCACATTGAGACAAAACCCAAGATCCTTGACCTCCAATTTAACCATTATGACTGAATGAATTGATGAGGAAGAGAAATATTTGCATGTCAAGCTTTAACTAGTTACACGAACTTTGTATTGACCCATGGCATTGACTACACATAAAGGCCAACCTTTATGCTAGGGCTCCAAAATTGCTCTAGCTTTTGAGCCTTCACACATGGCTTCCTGGATTAGCAACACATCAGGATTCTGGCTCAGAATGATCCTTTTGAGGGCTAGTTTTTTCTGGGAAGCCACTACCCCTCAGGCATTGAAGGATAAAATCATCATGATGACAATTTCTTAAGGGTTTTCCTTGCTCTAAGGGCCCCATAAATTGTGGCTTGTTTACCTTTTTGGATATCTGTTGGCCCCGAGATATGATCACTTTTATGACGGTTATTATATACTTTTGCCGCATGTACATATGTGTTTTTCATATTTTAAATGAGCTTTTTGAAGAATTTCATGATAAAAAGGTATGATCGACACTAGGTACGTGTAATTCATGTTTAATTATTATATTAAGTATAATTCATCATGTTTTATGATTACCAAGAGCTAATTCACATTTTTCTAGTGTTACAGGGAAAAAACACACCACGTTTATGCTTCTGGCACTTGATCCGGTGCTCATTCCAGTACTCATTCTGGCACTTGATCCGACACTCTGTCCAGCACTATGTATTGCACAAAAACGGAGGGCGACTTGGCGGTTATGGTATTGGCGGCTAGTGATGGGCGAATCGGGAACATGGGTTTTGTTCATGCTTGCCCCTCCAGCTATTGAGCTCCCGGCAACTCAGTTTCAGTTGTTCAAGAGGGCGATTATTGGCTCACTCTGTTTTATCAGTTAGGGCATCATTTATTGTAATTTGCCGAATTTAGAAGTGGTTCGACCCTCCTGTGGTCGACCACTTGGCCTGTAAACATTATAAATACCACCAAGGTGGTCAAACATAAGTTAAGAATTATAATTGTCAGTGTGATAGACATAAAAACGATTTTACTCTGTTTTGGGTTTTTACATTGCCAGATTATGCCAGAACTGTGTTTTTGAGTTTTTATGGTGAATTCAACCTGTTGAGTTCGTGGTGTGCTTTTAGAGAGTGACCACGACTTGTTGGGGGGCCCACCAGCAGTCTGGTAACTGTCTTGGTGTTTGTTTCTTCATTTCATAATTTAATTGTTCTCTTTATTTTCTGTACATGCATTTTCATTGTGTTAATTAGTTCGTTGTAGCTTAATTGTTGTGATTTTGTTTTGCAAGTTAGAATGATGAGATGTGTTAACATGCATTGATCTTGTAGATTAGGAATGGACTTGCAAGTCCCTAGACTAACCCCATGCACAATTATATGTTAGATTATGCTTTGATTTATGATTTTATATTCAAGTTTAAAACAAAGTTTTAATTAGACTAGAACATAGTTTTTATTTGGGTCCTCTTCGATGGGGATTTGATGGATGGATAGAATTAATTCCATTTTTTAATTATAGCTTTCTTATCTCATTTTTATATAGATTTTGTTTAATTAGTTGTTGGTTAATGTAGTTGTTAGTTTACTTTTCAATATCATAGTTTAATTTATGTTCTTAAGCATTTTTTCTTATTGCAGTTTGAATTGTTAGAATAGATGTAGCATAGTTTCATTTATGTAATTTCCTTTCCTAGAATTAAATCACAATTATATTTCTTAGTTAATGGTTGAATCTAGTTTTGCTTATGTAGTATAGAAGTATATTGATGATCTCGTTATGTTGTTGATGGTTAATATATGAATATGCAGGGTATCTAACATTGTTTTGTCATGGCTAAATTCTCATTGGATTGTTTAATCGATACCTTTCACTTTGCCATTGAGATTAGTGTTGAGCTTATACCGCTTGAATTGTCCTTTGTTGTCAAGTGCCATCGAGATATTATCCGACACCGAAGACATTCACACAACCACCAACATTATATTTTAGTTTTTCATAGATTAAAGATAGTTTTCTTGCTTTCATAGATTAAGAAATAGTTTTCTTTCTTTCATAGATTAAAAGAGATAGTTTTCCTACTTTCATAGATCAGAAGATATAGTTCCTTGCTTTCATAGTTTCAAAAGATAGTTTAATTGTTGTTGTAGGATAGACAGTCTTTGCTTTGATAGACCAGATAGTAGTTTTGCTTATCATAGGTTCAATACTAGTTGTTAGTTCTTCTTGCTTTCAATTAAATAGATTTCCTTTCATGAATTAGAAATAGTTTTGAATTAAGAATTTAGTCCACTTGCCTCTTAGGCTAGATAGTTGTTCAATGAGAAGTTTTAATTTGATTGCTTGCAGTAGTTAGTTGTCTTTGCTTACTTGTCTATTTTCTTTAGTAGGTTAGTTAGTTGTCTTTGCTTATTTGTCTATTACTTTAGTAGGTTAGATAGTTGTCTTTGCTTATTTGTTTACTTGCTTTAGTAGGTTAGTTAGGTGTCTTTGCTTGCTTGTTTATTTACTTGCTTTCATAGGGTAGTTGCTCATTGAATGTAGGTTGGCAAGTTAAAAATAGTTTTATTTTGTTAGTTGCTCATTATTATGCTTAAATAGTTGCTTTTGCTTATTGTTATGAACTAGTTTTCTTTACATAGGGTTTTTACTTGTTTTCTTAGAACTATCCATCGATCCTTGGCCCAAAAGTACTTAGGTTACCTAGTTTCAAGTTGCTTAGTAGGATTTGTTCATTAGATAGTTTTGCTTTAGTAGATTAGCCTTAGATAGCTACCTTCATTAGTTAGACTATACTCCTACCAACCCTTATACCTTTGGCATATATTTTGCTACAACTCTAAGTTTACTTACCCCGGGTTGACAATTTAATTGAGGGTTTTTATTGTGTTTTTAGTGCATATATAACACCCATCAATATCCATAACTACGTGTGTCTAGGCTTTAAGGAGATGAGACTTCCTCCCAACTGGGTTAGGCTGCATGATCCCGATTATTTTCAACACTAAATGAGAACGGAGATATAATAAAGAAATGTACAGAGATATCTCAGATATCCAATAATATAACATAAATGTATTAGAGACGCAACCATAAACACATAGATACATTAATACACAATTTTATATTAATGAGAGAAAATGTACAAAGACTGTAAAAATACAGAGTGAAAGACTCGCTAGAATGGTGGTAGCTTATCTCTAAGAAGATATGTCTCCGCTACTCGCATTCGCAAGAAGATGATTTTACAATGAGGCTTCAAAGGCCTTTTTATCATAAAGAAAATCCAAAACCCTAACCCCGAAAGATGAAAAGCCAACAATTTTTTGGACCCCGTTTTGGGTAGTTTGGTGTATCAACTTCTTGGGGGCGTAACTTTGGCATATGATCTTTGTTTGGGGCACACGATATCTTGTTGGAAAGGTATCGTCCAGGAGATTAATTTTGGGGGCTCAATAAAAGCCTTTGGCTATCATTGAGAAACTCGATCCTGAAAAAATTTCATTTAGGCCCTCAAAATGGCCCCAAAAGTTAAAATCTGCTAAAAATAACAAATTGCCAAAATTGTCAGAAAAATGTTTTGAGCCAGTTAGAAGAGGTGGGTGGCCACCGATATCCACTTGGATCAATCCTCCCTCCTTAGGAAGAAATGGTCTCCATTGCGTTGAGTTCCCCGGGGAGAGGGGAAAGCGATTGAATCTTGGTGCATTGCTTGCCTTGCTGGAGACGTTACGCTGTGGAAGGTTATCATGAACCTGTTGTTGGCGGGGTTGAATCTGTTCAACCAGTCAGGCTACATGAGATGTTTGGGTGCAGAAGGAATCTTTGTGATTTGTTTCATTCTTGTCGACCTACTTATGTTGGATAGAAGGTGCTTGGGTCGAGGTTGTAGTGGTTGCAGTATCCTTCTGTTCACCTTTTGAACAGATTGTGAAGAAGCTGGATTTTGTAGTATGAGATACTACCTTGCAACATTGTTTAGGTGGGACAGTAGTTGGAACTACCTCTGGTATCCTGTAGAGATGACCCCCCAGAGTAACAACGACACTACGGGGTCGAGACTCATAGATAGCATGGCGCTTCCACATATATGGTTGGCCCAAGAGAACATCACAAACATCCAGCGAGGCAACATCACATAATACCTCATCCTTGAAGGGTTGGATGTCGTATGACAATCGACACTGCTGGATGACACGAAGATCTCGTCCCTGGAGAAGCCACCCAATGTTGTACGGTTGTGATACTTGTGTTGTTGTCGACAATCCCAACTGTTTGACGACCTCTACTGAGACGAGGTTCTTCCGGCTTCCACTATCAACAATGAAATGCAGTGGGGTCCCCTTCACCCACATCTGTGAATGAAAAAGGCTCTCCCCCTCTTCAGGATCTGTGGGTTCTTCTTGTTGAATTTCTACGGTCGCAACAATAGCAGTGGAGTCTATGTCGATGATCTGTCTTCTATCAATATTTTATGAATAAGATTCTGAATTAGGGTTTGGCTCCTTGTCTTTGATCTCGGCCACCAATCACTGTTTTGAGCGACATTCATCGGTGTTGTGCCAGAGGTTTTTGTGGAAATCGCACCATTTTCCAGTGTCCTTCTTCATCTTTCCGTGACCCTTCTTTTCCTGTGGCTTGGACTAGTTTTCAGGAGAATGTTTGTTAGGGTCGTCTTTATCATACTTTGGTTGTTTCGGATTTGCAGACCCGGACTCCCGTTTGTTCTGGTGCTTAAATTTCTGCTTGATTTTAACAACATATCGATAAGCAGCACTGAGTGATGAGATGTCCAGAAAATCCATTTCAGTTTGGATGTATCTGTGTAGAGCCCCACGGTATTTCAGAACCAAATTTCATTTGGAGTCTTTGATACCGAGCTTGGTGCGCACGGTATGGAAGGTATTGGTGAAATCCAGAATTGTTTGGCCCCTCTCTTGTCGCAGTGTGGTCCATCTCATGTACTAGTCCTCATAGATTCCAATAGGATAATAATGTTCCTTTACCGCATCCACATAAAAATCCCAAGTGGGCTCGACCCCATATATTCTAGACTCCTCTGTGGAACTTTGCTCCCAGTAAGTTTCCCACCAATGTTTGACATGGGGGAGATCCTTAAGGAGTGCGAAGGTGATCTTTTCCCTGTAGGAGAAATTATGAACAGAGAAATAACCTTCTAACAAATTTAACCATTTTTCTAAGGCATCTGCATCTATCTATCCTTCAAATATGGGAATATCAAAATTAACTTGTACCTTGAAAGGCAAGGTTCCTCCAAACTGACCACTTGATGAAGACGTGCATGTTGTTATCAACAGGCATTGAAGGATGTGGGAAAAATTCTCCATCATTTCATCCCTCTGTCGCGTGAGAGCTTGCTCAAGCAACCGATTAATAGAATCGTTTGCTCTGTCGTTTTTATTTTCTTCTTCCATGGAGGGTTTCTTGGGTGTGCGAGAGCGATTGTCTTCAAGAGAGACAAGCTCAAGACCCAACTTGCTATACTCGGACCTCGTTGGGGACATGCACTGAAAAATGATCAAGAGCAGCCTACTCAGATACCACTGATTTGGATTATTTTCGACACGAAATGAGAACAAAGATATAATAAAGAAATGTACAGAGATATCTCGGATATCCAATAATATAACAAAAATATATCAAAGATGCAACCATAAACACAGAGATACAATAATACACAATTTTCTATTAATGAGCGAAAATGTACAAAGACTGTAAAAATATAGAGTGAAAGACTCACTAGAATGGTGGCAGCTTATCTTTGAGAAGAGATGTGTCCACTACTCGCATTCACAAGAAGATGATTTTACAATGAGGCTCCAAAGGCCTTTTTATCATAAAGAAAATCCAAAACCCTAACCCAGGAAGATGAAAAGCCAACAGTTTTGTAGACCCCGTTTTGGGTAGTTTGGTGTATCAACTCCCCGGGGGCGTAACTTTGGCATATGATCTCCGTTTGGGGTGCACGATAGCTCATTGGAAAGGTATCGTCGAGGATATTCGTTTTGGGGGCTCAATCAAACCTTCGACTATCATTGAGAAGATCGATCCCTAAAAACCTTCATTTAGGCCCTCAAAATGGGCCCAGAAGTTAAAAAATGCTAAAAATAGTAAATTGCCAAAATTGTCAGAAAATAGTTTTGAACCAATTGGAAGAGGTGGGTGGCCATCGATAACCACCTGGATCACAGCATTAGAGCGATAGTTAAACCCCCCAACAAGGAAGAGTCTTCCTTCCCTTTGGTGTGAAACCTCAACGAGTATTCCTTTTTGGGGGGAGGGGTCTCGACTTCCTTCTCTAGGGGTATGGCTAAAGAAATCTCAACTTTGGATCCAACTACAGCCTTCGATGGCGCATTGACATCGCTAACAACGAGGGGGACAAAGGAGAGGGGACTTCGGGACCCCCAGAAGCAGGGATTGACCCTGGGGGACATGATGAAGAGGGAGTTAGGGATGAGGTTAAGGGAGTCACCACTTTATCAAAAGAAACAAAAATACGGGAAGGGAAACTAGAGTGCTTACCAGACGAGACATTTTGTTGTTCTTGGTCATCCTTTGACTGAGGCAAACAACCCTGCTCATAATCTTGGGCCATCTATGCTGCAACATCCTTGGACTCGATGGTGTGACTGAATTCTGCCTAAGGCCGCTTAGATTTCCTAACTCGCTTATTTTCTGACCTTCCTGAAATCGGAGGAGCCCATTTTCATTGCGATTGCAAGTGTCTCACTTTATGACAAGCAAAGCATCGAAAGGGAAAACACCAGTAGTCTACCTTTTGGTGCCAATTTTTCTCACCATAAACCAGATCCACATTACTTACCAAACCTTCCCTAAGATCCACCTCTACCTATATCCAAGCCCATCTCTTGCCTACCTTGTGCTCCCAGCTAGGCTCTAGACCTATGAAGACCCCAATCTTATTTCCTATAGCTTCCAAAGACTTCTGAGACCAAAAAACCATAGGAAGGCCATGCAAAATATCCCACACTTTCATTTTAGTTGTCGGTTCTCTAGAGAGGTTGAAACCCACTTCCCAGTTTCTCACGATCAACCTTGACGAACCCTAAGTCCAACTTTTCTTGAGAATGGCATCATAGTCTGAAGCCAAACAAAAGATGAAAACCATCCACTCGTTGATGAGGACATGGAACACCGATGTATATTATAACACATGTCTTCAGTGATGGTCGATCCAATTGGCCAAGGGGGCTTCCTTTGGAGACTTCCCATTGAACCTCCCTACTAATGTTGTGCCATAATATTTGCAAACATCCTCCACTGCCACATCCTTCCCCACTACCATCTAAATAGGTTCAGAGTGAACCCTAATGCACTTTTTCTTAGGATTCTAAAATTTCGCATCTGAACCAAACCTAGCAACATATGAAAAAACCCTATTGGCCACTCGTTTCCCGGGATTCTAAGGAGGAGGTTTCAGAGCTCGACGAGGAAGAATGTAGAAGGGAGTAACCCACATTACCTCGGATTTAAGTCCCCTCCCTCACATTAATCTCCAGATCTTTTTCCAATGCTTTGGAAGTGACATTCTCCTCAAAGCCATTACACCTCTCCTGGTGTGATATCTTCGACCCATCTCCATTCCAATATGGGAAAATGCCTTGGAAAAACTCCGACTAAGCCCTAAATGCATTACAATCAAGGGGACTCGGGCCATAGTCTACACACTCCACATCAGACTCATTCATGACCACATGACGCCCGTCTCTATAACACACTTTGCCTACTGGAAACCAATACCAAGAAATATTTTGACTCGTCGGTAGAGGATCCGCCAAAAAGGGGATAAGAGTGATCGACGAAAAAGAGAGAGCTACAGGACCTTAGGCCCACAACCCATAGTCATGCAACCATGTGACCAAATAAAAATCCTCGAAACAAAAACCCAAATGTTATTATTTTTATTTTCAATTTTTTTTATAAGATACCATTTTAACTTTACTTTACATTACCCATCTCCTTGGATGTAAAAGGATGCTAATGAAATTAAACTTATTTATTATTATATATATATATATATATTTATTATGATAGTGTTTTATATATTATTTCTTTATTATTTATTAGTTCTTCTTTTTAAAGTCACGGCCAAGCCCGAATTGGTGTATGAGACCCCCTCCCCCAACATACCTTACCTCCTTTGGTTTTGAACTTGTAACCTCTTAGGAGGAAACACATATTCTTAACCATTAAACCCACTTAGATTATACTATTATGATGAATTTTTAACTTTTACTCTATATTACATTATTTTTAATTTTTAATTATATATATAAATATATAGATGGGTAAAATCAACAACTAGTCCTCAGATTAGTATGGTTGATAGCTATTCTAAACACGCAAGATAAGCCAATTTCAATCAATGACTTTACATTATTAAAAAAAAAAAAAAATTGCCTTCACCGACTCCCTACCCCAAGGGCAATTTATATTTATATTATGTTAAATATCTCATTCATTAAAATATTTACTTAATTTTTTTAATATAATTATAATTAATTTTACTTTATATTTCATATGTATCAAACCATAAAATTTACAACTTAAAATTGTTATTACCCTGCTCCCTAAACTTTTTGATATGATTACAATTAATTTCACAATAAATTTACAACTCACTTATCTGAATACAATTAAAATTAGAATTATTACCCTACGTTATTTTACACATTTCAATCCCATCCATACAGAAGTGTAAAATGTGCACCAAAATTCTCTTCGTGGAATTACAGTAAATTCGAAATTCTAGTCACTGAAATGTTCTAGAGTCTGCCGTCGGTCCACGTTCAGAAAGAGAGTCGCCATCGTTCCGGAAGAGGGAAGCAATAACTTATCTAGTTAAAATATTTAGAAAGTTCCAGGGAGTTCATGGTGCCTCTGGAAGTTTTCAGAAATATCACGAACTAGCTAATGCAGTGACGAGTATAAATTGCCACTTCCCAACACAAATTTTCCATGACAGTCGAACCAAGAAGTTAGAAGCGCGCACTCTGGGAATTGTGGATCGCTCGAGTCGAATATTGTGAAATCAGGCATTGTGGTATTGTGGGGAATTCGATTATTATCCGTGATCTAACAGGAGGTATGAAAGCTTGTTTTTTCAATTCGATGTTTGCAATTATGCCGATTGGAATTGATGAATTCTGTCAGTTAAGGTTTTTCAGATTTGGTTTTAGTTCTGGTATCGATTTCCATAAAGTATTGTGTTAATCGGAGCCAAATTTTATTCGTTAATTTTGTCGATTAAAATTCTGTGTTTATTGGAGCCAAATTTGATTGACGTTTTTCATATTTTTTTTAGTTTGGGTATCGAATTTCATAGAGTTCTGTGCTTATCGGAGCTAAATTTGGTTAATTAATTTTGTTGATTAACGTTTTTCACATTTGATTTCAGTTGTGGTATCGATTTTCATCAAGTTCTGTGCTTATTGGAGATAAATTTAGCGGAAGAATTGCCGCTTGTTTGTTTGAAGCTGCAAAATGGGTCCTGCGTACAGGTATGGCGAACCCAGCCCACATCCTCATCCTCCACATTACTGGGCTCCGCCAAACGTAGCACGTCCCCAGCCAATTTCAGCGCCGTGGCCAGAGCCTTCTTATTGTTATAGAGAATCGCCGGGGAATTATTATTGGCCTCCGCATGATTGCGGCTTTAATTATGGAGGTGGTCCTTACTGGCATTGTCCCCCCGAGTATGGGTTTTCCATGCCTAAGTTCAGTCATTATGAAGGAGATGGTAGAGATTTTAGGCCTTACACTTCTGTTCCTCCCCCTTCTCCTTTTGTGTACAGTAGACCTTTTAATCCCAATGAACAATTCCGGCACCCAGATGATTACCCTATGAGATTCGTACCCGCGACTGGTTATGATCGCTTTGGCCCTTATCCCTCTCAACGGCATTGCTGCGGGTGCCCGAATCATGTATTTGATCCTAAACCTGTTGAGAGGACAACTGATGAGCCTGTTGATGTAAAACGAATTAAGGATTCTAAGGACATTGATGGTAAATGGATGACGGATGATACCGGGAAAGAGAGGTCGGAGAATTTGCAGGAGCTTCCAGAGCCCATTGTCTGGATTCCGGGATCTGTGTCTGATCGCAATGAGGAGAAACATCCCGTGTATTGGGTTCCTTGGAATAGAAAATCCACCGAGGGTGGCCGAAAACGGCCGTGTCCCGGTTATTGGGTTCCTTTGGATTCGAACACGGGACCTCGTGATCGGAAAATTGAAGATGAAAATGCGAAGTTACCACCATTTCCCATCTTCTGGATTCCGACAAAGTTTGAAGGAGAAGGGGACGCGAAGGTAGAAAACCCTCCGCAAGAGAGCAAGAAAACAGAGGGACGAGATACCTCGAAGGTAGAAAACCTTCAGCAAAAGGCCATGAAAACAAATGGAGGAGAAGCCGAGAAAATAAATGAGGGCATTAATAGTAGGCCTGCAGAGCAGAAAAAGGAAGCGGTAGTGATTAGAGAAATTCCTGTGAAACAGCTTGAGGAAGAAGGAAAATCTTCACAAGCTCAGAAGATAGAGGAGAGGGTTTCAAAGGTTTCAGACAATCATCACGTGAAGAAGGCATCTTCGCCCCGGGCTTCCAAACTTCCTCCTGTCTGTCTCAGGGTCGATCCTCTGCCTAGGAAGAAAACGAATGGGACGAGCTCATCCAGGTCTCCTAGTCCTCCACGTAAAGTGGAAGAAAGCAAGGATAAGGTCGCTGTAAAGGCTAAAGAAAATGCAAATGCCAGTGCTTCAAAAGTTGGTATTGAAACAAATAAGAATGAACAGCAATCCAATATGCAAGGTAAGGAAGCAGAGGTTATGAAAAAAATAGAGATCGGTCGGGACCAAGCAGCCGTGAGAATTCAGGCCCTTTATCGTGGATATCAGGTACGGAAGTTTCAGTCTCTGAGAAAGCTCCGTGAGATTATGAAAATTAGAGGACGGGTCGAGGAGCTTAGACAGCAAATGTCAAGTCCCAAGTTCGTAGGAGAGCTGAGTGGAGATTCTAAAACTAGGGGGAAATTTAATGAGACTCTCATGGGCCTGCTGCTTCAGCTGGATACGATTCAGGTTAGAAAACAGCCTAAACATCTCGCATATTTTTTTCCCAATTATGTTGTTCTATTTGCAATAGTACAAATGCAGCTAAACCGGGTTTGATGTTATGAAGCGACATTCAAGGTTTCTCAAATTTTAGCCCTTAATAGTGTTGGTATATATATATTCCAGGTTTGCAACCCAAGGTGTTTATCAAATCCAGGGTCTGCATAGGTTTTTGTTAGTGTCTATATTTAGATTTACATAGGTTGGTGGTGTCAGTGTCCATATTCAATACCGCAAGGATACACCTTAGCTTCAGTGTACTGTTACACAAGCTTTTAGGTGAACTGCCCGCCTTACTTTGATGAATCATCCACTCACCCGAGCTGATCTCCTAGTGCGGTTATTTTGAAACTCTTTATGTGAGAAAAATTATGCCTTATTTTATATGATCAAAGTAATGAATACTTAGGTTACATAATCCGTACATTAAATTTTAATACTCAATTATGTTGGCATTTGTGTGAGCGAATCCAAGACATATATCTTGGAACTTTGCAGTGTGACTGATTTCAAGATATATATCTTGGAAGTTTGCAGGCTAGAGGTGCATATCAGACCTGAGTTTACACGGGTCTTTGCTCGGTGTTCATATTCAATACACCCAATGCACCAATCTAACTTCAATGTACTGTTACATCAAGTTTTGAGGAATGACTTGGAGCTGCTTATTTGAAGTCTTTTACAACCCCCGCCCCCCACAAAAAAAAGCATGACTGACGCCATAGTTCTTTTACTCAGTTACAGTTGGGGGCATAGATGTTGCAATGATTCAGTGATATTTTGAGATAAAGTTAACAATTCATGCTTTTTCGTGTGGCCAGGGCCTGCATCCAGTTGTGAGAGATGTGAGAAAATCGGTGGCACGAGAGCTTATCACATTGCAAGAGAAGCTTGATACACTGGTTGGACAGGTTTGTGCTAATAGATTACAGGAAGCCTCGAGAAAAACTGCAGAGTCAGATAAGATTGCTGCCGTTGAGAAGACGGAAGAGCCCATTACAACGTCGGAAGCAAGAGAGATCTGTGGTGATATCCTGTTAAAAACTAGGGGTGACGATCAGAAAATTGAGAGTGACAAAGCTAGTAGTGGTGAAAATGTAGAGAACAAGGGATCTATCAAGCTGGGAGTGCTTGAGGTTGAAAATAAAGCCACTAAAGATGGTGAAGATGTAGAGCAGGATGTTCTTCAAATCAAGAAAGAAACCACTATAGATAGGGATGATTTAGAGGAGACGGTACCTATCAAGCAGGAAAGTTGTTTAGATGCAACCACTAAAGAAGTTAAATATGAGGATGGTAAATATGATGAGAAGGTGGAGACTGTAATTCAGTATAACAATGGTACTGGAGAAAAAGTTTTGATGTTATTACCTACGGAGGTAACCGGTGAGAATCTTACTGCAGAAGAAAGGGATGAATTGGGATTCAGTAATGCCAGGTTGGACGATGGAAAACTGATAGATTCAGCCCTGCTCAAGGAAGAAGATATTGACAATGAAAAACTGTCATCTGTGACTCTGGGGCAAGAGCATGGCATTGTAGATATTGAGAATGAAAAGCTGTTAGATTCAGCTCTGCCAAGGGAAGAAGATTCTGTCAATGAAAAACTGCCATCTGTGACCCTGGAGAAAGAGCAGGCTATTGTAGATAGTGAGAATGAAAATCCAGAAGATTCAGCCGTGCCCAAGAAAGACGTTGTCAATGAAAAACTGTCATCCGTGACTCTGGAACAAGAGCAGGGTGTTGTGGATATTGAGAATGAAAAGTTATTAGATTTAGCCCTGCCTAAGGAAGAAGATGTTGTCAATAAAAGACTGTCATTGGTAGCTCTGGAGCAAGAGCAGACTATTGAAGATATGGAGAATGTAAATGCCTCCGAGAAATCTGCCATAGTGGGCGAAGACAATTCAATTATTACTGCACCTGAGGGTGAGAATGATCAGGAAAAAATTGTCGAGATATGTACAGACCCTGTTTCTGATAGGAATGAAGCTGAAAGAGACATAATCCATGCTTTAACAGAGGAGACAGAGGAGTGTCATGACAATGACGAGATGGAGTTATCTGTGGAGGTTCCTTCATTGACGATATCTAATGT
>ML779098.1:441770-456091 GCA_009831015.1 Picea engelmannii | reverse complement strand
ACAGAGCGCTGCTCGACTGGAGGTTGCCCCCTCGAAGAGGCCTGTGAACATTGCTATCAGAATCAAAGTGCTATTTCTGTTGTTATTTCGTATATCATTTCTGTGTATTGTGAAGATTATGCTGGATATTTTGCTGTTATTCTGTCATTTCTAGCATTTCATTTATGTTCTGCATATTTTATATATCTGGTATCTTGCAAGAAGAGTAACAGAACTAGAACTTCAAGTAGTGCCTAGCACTCCGCAGGAAGTGAGAGATCAGAGGGAAGAAACTACTAGGAATGCAGTAGAAAGAATTAGGGCATTGGCCGCAGAATGCAAGCAACTCAATGATCGAAGTGCACATACTTATGAGTGCCTTGCAGAAGATCCACAGCTGAAGAGATTGGAGGCACAACTCTAGGAGGCGAAGCAACAGGCTTCCACAGTGCAAGCGCAGTTGAAGTTGCTTACGGTCGTGGAGAAGATGAAAAGGTTGCAAGAGCAGCGCGCAGTTCAGCAGTAGGTCACTGCCATCCAGAGTATAGTTATGGAGGTGACATAACGACTCTAGCCAGTGCAAGACTAAGCTTGCACACTGTTCGAAGAGATCGAGGGACAAGGCGCACAGCTGGAACAGGTGGTCACAATAGTAGAACAACGCCTGGAAGGTCCTGTCACCGAGCAAATAATCCAGGAGTTCGCCGAGCAGGATGCTCTAGTGAAGCAGCAAGTCGAGGCAACTCGAGCTAAGCTCAAGGCCTTTGAAGTAGAGCTGCCAAGATCGGAGTGACTCGGGACGAGTCACAGGTGATTGTTGGGGGCTTGTTGGCTCTTGACGAGGTTCTGAGGAAACGCTGGTCATGTTTGACCATTTTTGGGACTTCGATAGGCTAGTCGAAGACGGAGTGCCCAGGTGAAGCGGAGATCGCGGGATCTCACCCATTTTGCGGGCATTTTGGGTTCTTAGAGTTTATGTAATGGGTATGGGATGTTGGCCCATGGGTTTACCCATGCTTAGGCCCCTTTTTGTAATGTGTAAATAAGTGGCTAAGGATGTAAGAAGTAGATCTAGTAGTGGGCTATGTGCACCCTATGTTGTAAGTACTGACTTAGTGCAAGAGACTGTAAGAGGCTTTGTGCATAGAATGTGTGAGGTTTTGTGCTAGTTGGCTCTGTGCCTTGACTTGTTTTGGGAAGGAGGATATGGCGAGGTGCGTGTAGATCTCATGTCCTTTGCAGAATTGGCTCTGTGGCTTTGTGCACAAGAGCAGAAGAAGAGTAGCATAACTAGAACTTCAAGCAGTGCCTAGCACTCTGCAGGAAGTGAGAGATCATAGGCAAGAAACTGCTAGGAGTGCAGTAGAAAGAATCAGGGCATTGGCCACAGAATGCAAGCAACTCAGTGATCGAAGTGCGCATACTTATTAGCACCTTGCAGAAGACCCGGAGATGAAGAGATTGGAAACACAACTCTAGGAGTCGAAGCAACGAGCTTCCACAGTGCAAGCGCAGTTGAAGCTGCTTACGACAATGGAGAAGATGAAAAGGTTGTAGGAGCAGCACACAGTTCAACAGTAGGTCATTTCCATCCAGAGTAGAGTTATGGAGGTGACACAGCGACTCCAGCTAGTGCAGGACAAACCTTGCACACTGTTCGAAGAGATCAAGGGACAAGGCGCATAGCTGGAACATGTGGTCCCAATAGTAGAACAACGTCTGGAAGGGCCTGTCATCGAGCAAGTAATCCAGGAGTTCATCGAGCAGGAGGCTCTGGCGAAGCAGCAAGTCGAGGCAGCTCGAGCTAAGCTCGAGGCCTTTGAAGCAGAGATGCCCAGATCGGAGTGACTCAGGACAAGTCACTCCGATGTTTTGGGGGCCTGTTGGCCCTTGACCAGGTTCTGAGGAAACACTGGTCATGTTTGACCATTTTTGGGACTTCGATAGGCTAGTCGAAGACAGAGTGACCAGGTGAAGCGGAGATCGCGAGATCTCGCCCATTTTGCGGGCTTTTTGGGTTTTTAGGGTTTATGTAATGAGTATGGGATGTCAGCCCATGCGTTTACCCATGCTTAGGCCCCTTTTTGTAATGTATAAATAAGTGGCTAAGGATGTAAGAAGTAGATCTAGTAGTGGGCTATGTGCACCCTATGTTGTAAGTACTGGCTTAGTGAAAGAGACTGTAAGAGGCTTTGTGCACAATGTTAGCATCAGAAGTCACTCCTGGATTGCGACAGGAGCAGAGCCCAACGCCCATCAGTTTTATGTCACGATAAGTTTAATGGATGATCAAATGGTTAGAGACCCAGGACAGAATCACTCTAGCTCAGGGACCAGGCCTGGTATGTAAAGAACAAAGGAGGTCTTGATCTAACTTCAGTCAGTGAGTTGATGTAAGATGAGGAGGTGGAAGACTTGGTGAGAGGAGTGAACAAAACTACCTCGGGCAACAGGCCTTTCGGCAGTTTGCAGAAGAAAAACTCTAAATGCAAGGTCTTCTTGGTTCAGAGTTTTAGGGAACTGAAGGGGTAACTTGACTGGATCCTCCAATTTCAAGTCATTCAGCGTTGAGAAAATCGCAAGACCGATTAGAGACAACACAACTATTACAGTGATCCAACCTACATCATCCTATAACCACTACAACTCGACTGGATCCTCCAATTCCGAGCTGTTCTAATACAATATGAACAAAGACATGGAAAGAAGCTGACATTCATAAGGCAAGAAGTCTCAGATGTTAATACATAACCAGAATAACCCGTGCTTCGTTGAAGCTTTTACAATCGGGAGCCTTGCTCAACCATCTATGCCTGAAAAAATCTCAAAACTAAGTACATATACTCCCAAACATTTGCCCAACAGAGGCATCTTAGAATTTCAGGATGGAGCGTCTCTTCAATCAAATCTGGCCTGTACTCCTCTGTCATACGCCATCTTAACTTTGCATGGCTCATGCTAAGGGGTAGCCGAACCCTTAAATGTTGAATTAGCGTGTTCAGACTTCCCTGGTGAGTTGAGGACTTGGCATGGATTCTGTGGAAAAAACCAGTACAGAGGACTACCGCGGATGGACTTCTTGCCGAGACCTCCATACCTTGCAATTAATGAGTGAGGCGAGGTTTCAACCACCCCCTCTCTTCTTCATTCATTCCAAGCAGGTATTAGGATCGAGATCAAGTTGAACCGACACCTGGAGAACACAGTGCCCCCCTTCTGAAGCTCAAATCGGCACCTTTGGCCCCCTTTGTACAACTTTTTCTATTTCCCCAAGTGACAACGGGCTGTGAACCTGTGCTTTATCCTCTGGGCGCTTTCGATGTTTCAGGGTTCGGGGTTTCGAGATGTGAATTGACGAGAAACCCCTCACCTTTTGAACTCTTGAATACCAAAATGTCGACGTGACTAGATCTTGTGCCACACGTCCTTTGGATCAGACGACTAAGATGACGTCGACGGTTTCACTATGAAAATCCCGAAAGGCCCCACTCGTGACTCAGATCTTGCATCGTGTGTCCTTCTGATGAATGGTCCCGATCCTTTCGGAATTTCTTGTACCGGGGTTCGCGATGCGCTTCTTCCTCAAATTCCCGATTGACCAAACTACGAAAGCACAGATGTGCGTCGCGTGCCCTTCAGATGAACGACCGAGATGGATTTGTCATTAAAAGGGGGGCTACCTCCATTCCCAGGCTCGCTTGACGTGACCTGGCGCTAGGACCGTGGGCTCATCTTCAAAGGTGCCTTTGGCATTTCGCATTTCGGCAATTTCAGCTACAGTGGATGGGAGATCCCCTATCTCCCGAAATGTCGATCCCCGTAATGCCGATTGGCTGCCACCTGCCCCAACTGGATCGGAGGGCCTAGAATTTATCTTGAAATATAGGTGCTATCTCTTGTGCTATATCTCGGGCAACTTGGTAGCCCCGAAATCCCAATGATCATCGATTCTGCTCTATAGATGGATCTCGACCGCTGACAACAAAACTTGGCCCGCTCGCTTGACGTGTAGCCTGAAATGAGATTTTTTCGTGCTGTGCTTGGGCACTCCTCGTGCAACCTACATACCTGGGTACTCTTGTGCCCAAGACAAAAATTGTTGTTAACATTAGGCTCCATGGGGGATAGAGTCGTCCCTGTGATGCTCTAAGGACTCATTTTGCAGCTTTAGTGCCTTGTTGTTGGGCTATGGAGTCATTATTTGAAGATTAAAGACAAAAAAGAAAAACAATATTTACAATCGCAGAAGAGCCATGTGCGGCTCAAGAGAAAAATCTTTTCAGGAAATGCCCATTCACAGGGCCATTGAAAACTTCTTGATCTTTCAAATCTCGCAACCTATAGGTATTATTTGAAAATACTTCGAAGATCCTGAAAGGCCCGATCCACAGGGCCTCAAATTTGTTGTGTTTTCCCTTGTCCTGCTTAGGAGCATCCCATTTCAGTACCAGGTCTCCGATCTAGAAATCCTCTTTCTTGGCCTTCTTATCAAAAACCTGCTTGATCCTCTGTTGATGGTCCTTAATTATGCTCATTACCTGCTCTCTGGCCTGCTGGACCTCCACCAATTGATGAATTCTCCTGATCATATCATTAGGCTCTTCTTGATGATCTTGAAGGAATTTTGCTACAAGAATGGCTAACTAAGAAGGGAAAACAACCTCTGCTCCATAGACTAATTGGAACGGGGAGATGCCTATAGATCTCTTCGTGGTGACTCGATCGGTCCATAGAGCAAATTTCAACTTTGAATGCCAGGTCTTTTTGTTGTCCTCCAATAGTTTTTTGATGATCCTTATCAAGCTTTTGTTGGAGGACTCTGCTAGACCATTGCCCTGGGGATAGTATGAGGTGGAATGAATGAGTTTGATCCCGAATTGCTCACAAAACTTGGCTAACGGCTCAGCCCTGAAAGAGGCTACGTTATCTGTAACAATCTTTCTTGGGAAACCGAATCTTGTGATGAGGTCTTCCAGGAATCCAATGATTACCTTGTGGGAAACACTCCTGGTGTGGATTGCTTCAATCCACTTAGTAAAGAAATATGTAGCAGTCAGGATCCATCTGTGCTGCCCACTGGAAGCAGGGTGGATTTCTCCAATAAAATCTAGGCCCCATTGTTGGAAAGGTCCTGAAACAACCACAGGCTTTAAAGGCAATGACTTGAGCTGTTGTTTTCCTGCAAATATTTAACATTTGATACAGGCTCTGACCTTCCTGCAGACGTTAGTGAATACGATGGGCTAGTAGTATCCAACCCTGAGGATTTTGTAGGTTGTGGCTTTCCAGAAATGATGCCCTCCACATTGGCTATCGTGAAATTCCACCATGATCCTATCAACCTCTTGTGGATTCATACATTTCAAAAGCACCCCCAGGGGATCTTTCCAATATAAAACTTGATCGACAAGGCAGTCTCTGATTGCTTTGAGCTTCAGAGCTCTTGCCTCGTTTCTTTGCAGGCCATCTGGAGGCCGCAACTCCTGCAGAAAATATGTGACATCCTTATACCAGGGACATCAAGCCAACGTGGGTTCTGCTTGAGGATCTATATCAGACAGCTGATCCTGCTGATTTTCTGAGCATCCATTGATGAAATCTACCCCCAAATCTTTGCAGTTTTCTTTAGCCAACAACTTAGCTAAACCTTGACCTTTGATTAATTTGGTGGGCCTTATTTCTAAGTCAAACTCAAGGATCTTGGCCATCCACTTACTCCTCCTTCCGTCTATGTCAGGCTGAATAAGAATGTCTTTAACAACAGCCGAGGGGACATAGGCAATGATTTTTGACTGCAGGACATAGGTTCTAAAAGCTTTGATATCCTTTACTAGGGCATAGGCTTGCTTCTCCATAATGTCGTACCTGACTTCGACATCCCTTAGAGCTCTACTAAAATAGGCAATAGGCTGCTCTAGCCCGGCCTCGTTTGTCTGTAATAAAACAACAACCACTGTGTCAGGTGAGGTAAAGGAGAAAATAAAGAAATCCTTTGAGTAATTGGGATTGATAAGCACAGGAGCTTCATTCAAGGTCTTATTTATCTTCTCAAAGGAACTTTGCGATTCAGAAGTCCACCTCACTTCATTTCCTTTCCTCAACATGGCTGTTATAAGTCTCACCCCTTCAACAAAGTTAGAAACAAATCTCCTTAGAAAATTAATCTTACCAAGGAAAGATTGGACCTCCTTCTTGGATCTTGGGATTAATAAGGCCTGTATTGCTTCAACTCTGCTAGGATCGATCTTGACTCCTTCTGCTAATACTATGTGGCCCAGTAATTTTCCCTCCTTCATGGCGAACAGAGATTTCTTGGGATTCAATGAAATGCCAAAACTCCTGCATTTCAGGAAAACCTTCCTGAGGTGACAACAATGTTCTTTATCGGATTTTGAAAAGACGGTTATGTCATCCAGATAGATGACCACAAACTTGTCCCTTTCCCCAATGAAAGCTATGTCCATGGCACGTTGAAATGTTGCCCCTGCATTCATCAATCCAAAAGGCATTTTAGCATACATGAAGGTGCCCCATGGAGTGGTAAATGTTGTCTTTTCCCTGTCCTCAGGCATAACAGAGATTTGATTGTAGCCAGAGAAGCCATCAATCATGGAAATCCTGGACGCTCCCGTTGCCCTCTGCAATATATGTTCCATTTTGGGTAAGGGGTAATTGTCCTTTCGTGAGCTCCTGTTCAGGTTTCTAAAATCTACACAAAGTCTAATTTCTCCATTATTCTTCCTTACTGGGACCAAGTTGGCCACCCACTCTGAATATCTCAGTGGCACGATGATCTGGGCCTGTAGCAACTTCTTCACTTCCCTCTCCATGATAGGCAGCAGCATAGGATTGATCTGTCTTAGCTTCTGCCTAAATGGCTTTGCCTCCCTTTTTAACAGGATTTTATGCTCAATGATAGAAGTGTCATATGTTTTGAGATCTTCATAGGTCCAGGCAAAAACATCAGCAAACTCCCTCAATAGTTCAGCGTATTCGGCCCTCTGCTCCTTTGTCAGACTTCTGGACAATTTGACAAACTTGGGTTCATTCTCGGTGCCAATGTTGCACTGAGTTGTATCGGCATCATCCTCTGAGATTTCCCCTTTTAATGCCACATCATTTCTATCAAAAATCATTTCCAAAGGAACCAGTCCCCTTGGAATATGATTGCTGGGCAGCTGCACAATGTTACGCTCTGCAATCTTATTCAGAAAATTACCCCCATCAAGCTTTTCTTCAGAAATAGAGTCCTGGTCAATATGCATCTCTGAAAATTCTTCGACAGTCTCTAAGAATCTTTTGATCTCAAGATCATCCTTGAACACTTTTCAATGTTTGACATTGTCAGGTATGGAGGGCCTGTATTTTACTTTCACATCGTATTTGAATTTGGGTGGCAAGGGCACTTTGAAATTGCTTGCTGATGTAGCCAATGAATCTGCCACTGTATTCTTCTCTCTTGGGACGAAAGAAATGTTAAATGCTGAGAAGAAACTGTCAATTAGGTCCCATACCTCGTTTTTGTAACTCCTGAGTTGAGGATGCTTAGCCTGATAAGCATTTCTGATCTGTTGGACTACCAATTATGCATCTTCGAACACTGCTACCTCCTGAATTCTCATTTCCTTTGCAGCTCTTAATCCTAGAATAAGAGCTTCATATTCTGCCACATTGTTGGTAGCTTCAAATTCTAGCTTGTATGACAAAGATATGGTTTCTTGAGCGGGTGACACAAAAAATACCCCAGCACCAGCGCCTTCCCTGGAAAGGGCTCCATCGAAAAACATTTTCCAGACGGGGGTGATGGAGGGAGGAAATTCATGAGAAGTGGTGGGCTGCTTTCTGAGTTTTAGAGGAGGCTCGGGAGCATTAGTGAGTTGTAGTAAACTGGAACCTAAATCAGTGTCTAGGGAAAAAATGGGATGGTTGGTAGGATTGGCTTCATCACTGATTATATAGGCCAACTGGGCTTCTCTGCATAATCTCCTATGCTCCCCTCCAAATACTGGAATAGTAGCATAGGTTAGGTCCATCTGTAGAGTTCCCCCCAGTCTTTTTATCCAAGATCTTGATAACAACATACCAAACTTGGGGGGGACATCAACCACTACAACATCCATGACCACACTTTTCATGGGCAATTGAAACAAGGTCACGACCAGGTCTTTGATGATTCTTAGACATTGGACTTTCCTAGAGTCAAAGGAATAGAGGTCATGATAGGGTTTGGTGACTTCTAGTCCTAATTCTTCCATGACAATTTTGGGCATGAGGTTGTGGGAAGCCCATGAATCCATCAAACAATTGTGCAACACCTTGTCATGTATATTCAAGGATGTGTAGAAGGGAGGGGATGAATCATTCCTGTCTTCTACCATAGGACCTAGAATAACTGCAGGCTTTTCATCTTGCAAATTGATGGAGTCTGTGGGAAAGCATGAGGCTTTAGACTGTAATAGCTCAGAGGAGCGTTTTTTGAACTCTTCCTGTTTAATCAATTCGGCGAGGGGCACATGGATTCTATTTTTTTGAATTTCATGCTCAAAGTTGAAAGAAGATGTAAGCTTTGGGATTTCCCTCACTTCAGGAACGTGACTATGGACCATTGGAGGGAGGGGTTGAGCCTTCCTACCTTTGTTGTTGTCACCTACTTCACTAGCAAGTTTCTCTGTTCTAGGGAACTGTTCAGGAACATCATGTGCTGCTATCTTTTTCTTGGACCTCAGGTTATACCTGCCTTGGCTGCTACTAGCCTTATCTCCCTTGCTAAGTTCATTTAGCTGACTGTCCATGAGAGATTCCTCGTATGCTGATTGAGTGAGATGAGGAAAAGGAGGAGCGTCTTCGAAGCAGTGGATTTCAAGATCAAGCCCATCTGTTTCCCCTTCTTCCTCATCGGCCACAAAATTATTTTGAAAAGGGGCCTGAATTTTCTGGTCTTCTCTATCTCTTCCCCTCTAGTCTCTTTGCATAGTCGGGGGAGCAATATTGTTTGGCCTCCTGAATCCTCCTTTGTTTTCATCATTTTGAGGACCTTTGTATGCTTGCCTCCCCTCCACCTTCATTCTCTCCATCTCTGCAGACAGAGACTTCACCATCTTGGTCAGTTCATCCACTTGAGGGTGAGGCACCGAGGGGCCAGAAGTTGAGGCTTCAGATCTTCCCTTTCTCCTATCTGCATCAGTCTTGTTTCTCATCCTATCAGCTGCTAATACGTTAGATTCCACCTCTATGGCCACATCTTGCATCTGAGCTAGGGAGGTAGCTCTTCTTTCTCTCAATAGAAGACAAAAGTCAGGGCCGAATGCACTAGCATAAGAAATTTTGGCAGAGGCTTCTGAGGGCTTTATCTCAGCAGGAATCTTATTATACATCTTATTGAATCTTTTGGAGAAGTCAGAGACAGACTCTCCTTCCATCTTCTTCAAAGACCCGAACTCTGTCATGTAATACATGAAATCCTTCTTATTTCCCCACTGCCTCAGGAAAGCACCATCTAGAGCTTCAATTCCAACAATAGATCCGGGGGCCAATCCCCTAAACCATTTCCTCACCTCACCATCCAGGCTCTGGACGAAGACTCTCATCTAGACATCTTCATTTTCAATGTTCAGGTTGCCTGCATAACTGTAGAAAGCAGCCAGGTGCTCTTCTGCAGTTATGTCCCCTTCGCCAGTGAACTTGGGCAATCTCCAGTAGGGAGAGGATTCATAGGATGGGGTAGGATTAAGGGAGCATATCTGGCAGCGACTATGGCATCCATTCTATTCAGAGGGGGATTAGCACCAGCCATAGGAATATTAGGTGGAGGAGAACTTGGAGGAGAAGGAGTTCGCGAAGGGGATACTGGGAATGAGTCTCTAATTGGAATGGGAAATAATAGGGGATTTAGGGAGAAGGATAACGAGCTTAAGTCAGCAAATGCTTCTCTTTGTGCAGAAGTGGCAACAATAACAAGAGGAGGAGTGGTAAAGATAAGAGTGGGGAAATCTCCTGTGGTCCTGGGTCTACGCCAAAGTACAGCTTCAGGGGAGAGGGGAGTGACAAGGATTTCTCCCTCCAATCCCAGACCAGGAGGGGAAAACTCAACAGGAACACTCCCGAAATTCAGGAAACGGGAAACCTCAGAAAAAGGTCTGTTAAGAAACTGAGGAGGAGAAAATGGAGTTCCTACAGAAGGAGATGGTGGATTACCTGGTTCGGCCGTGGAAGCTTCTCTTTTAGAGGCCTTTCCTTTTCTGAGAACCATCTCCGGATTAGTTTTAGGTGTAGCTAGAGGCAGTTGTGGATGGGACTGTGTGTGTCTACCTTTGAAAGGCACAATTAACACGGCAGGTTCACCACAGTGGAGTCACAATGGAGTCGCCATGTGCAGAGTAGCAATCTTCAAAGGCTCTGATACCTGATGCACCTTCAGAATCAGAGGCTCAATGTCGTTCAATCCCGTGGAAAATTTTCAACTTTGTCCCCAACAATGGCGCTAGAAATGTTAGCGTCATAAGTCACTCCTGGATTGCGACAGGAGCAGAGCCCAACGCCCATCAGTTTTATGTCATGATAAGTTTAATGGATGATCAAATGGTTAGAGACCCAGGACAGAATCACTCTAGCTCAGGGACCAGGTCTGGTATGTAAAGAACAAAGGAGGTCTTGATCTAACTTCAGTCAGTGAGTTGATGTAAGATGAGCAGGTGGAAGAATTGCTGAGAGGAGTGAGCAAAACTACCTCGGGCAACAGGCCTTTCGGCAGTTTGCAGAAGAAAAACTCTAAATGCAAGCTCTTCTTGGTTCAGAGTTTTGGGGAACTGAAGGGGTAACTTGACTGGATCCTCCAATTCCAAGTCATTCAGCGTTGAGAAAATCGCAAGACCGATTAGAGACAACACAACTGTTACAGTGATCCAACCTACACCATCCTATAACAACTACAACTCGACTAGATCCTCCAATTCCGAGCTGTTCTAATACAGTATGAACAAAGACATGGAAAGAAGCTGACATTTATAAGGCAAGAAGTCTCAGATGTTAATACATAACCAGAATAACCAGTGCTTCGTTGAATCTTTTACAATCGGGAGCCTTGCTCAACCATCGATGCCTAAAAAAATCTCAAAACTAAGTACATATACTCCCAAACATTTGCCCAACAGAGGCGTCTTAGACTTTCAGGATGGAGTTTCTCTTCAATCAAATCTAGCCTGTACTCCTCCGTCATACGCCATCTTAACTCTGCATGGCTCATGCTAAGGGATAACCGAACCCTTAAATGATGAATTAGCATGTGCAAACTTCCCTGGTGAGTCAAGGACTCGGCATGGCTTCTGTGGAAAAAGCCAGTACAGAGGACTACCGCGGACGGACTTCCTGCCGGGACCTCCATACCTTGCAATTAATGAGTGAGGCGATGTTTCAACCACCCCCTCTCTTCTTCATTCATTCCAAGCAGGTATCAGGATCGAGATCAAGTCGAACCGGCACCTGGAGAACACGGTGCCCCCCTTCTGAAGCTCAAATCGACACCTTTGGGCCCCTTTGTACAACTTTTTCTATTTCCCCAAGTGACCATGGGCTGTGACCCTGTGCTTTATCCTCTGGGCGCTTTCGGCGTTTCAGGGTTCGGGGTTTCGAGATGTGAATTGACGAGAAACCCCTCACCTTTTGAACTCTTGAATACTAAAATGCCGACGTGACTAGATCTTGTGCCACGCGTCCTTTGGATTGGACGGCTGAGATGACATCGACGACTTCACTATGAAAATCCCGAAAGGCCCCACCCGTGACTTAGATCTTGCACCGCGTGTCCTTCTGATGAATGGTCTCGATCCTTTCGGAATTTCTTGTACCGGGGTTCGCGATGCGCTTCTTCCTCAAATTCTTGATTGACCAAACTGCGAAAGCACGAATGTGCGCCGCATGCCCTTCAGATGAACGACCGAGATGGCTTTGCCATTAAAAGGGGGGCTACCTCCATTCCTAGGCTTGCTTGATGTGACTTGGCGCTAGGACCGTGGGCTCATCTTCAAAGGTGCCTTTTGCATTTCCAATTTCGGCAATTTCAGCTACAGTGTATGGAAGATCCCCTGTCTCCCGAAATGTCGATCCCCATAATGCCGATTGGCTGCCACCTGCCCCAACTGGATCGGACGGCCCAGACTTTATCTTGAAATATAGGTGCTATTTCTTGTGATATATCTCGCGCAACTTAGTAGCCCCGAAATCCCGATGACCGTCGATTCTTCTCTATAAATGGATCTCGGCTGCCGACAACAAAACTTGGCCCGCTCGCTTGACATGTAGCCTGAAATGAGATTTTTCCGTGCTGTGCTTGGGCGCTCCTCGTGCAACCTGCAGACCTGGGTACTCTTGTGCCCAAGACATAAATTGTTGTTAACACACAGACTGTGTGAGGTTTTGTGTTGGTTGGCTCTATGCCTTGACCTGTTTTGGGAAGGAGGATCTGGCGAGGTGCATGTAGATCTCCTGTCCTTTGCGGAGTTGGCTCTGTGGCTTTGTGCACAGGAGCAAAAGAATATCTGTGTCCTAGCTAGGTTGTAGACACTTGAGTCCTACAACCCCCCCCGCCTCTACCTTGGGTGAAACTTCATCTGCTTCACAGATGTTGCCGAAAGGGCTGGTAGTTAGGGTTTTGTTGGTGCGCTGTTGAAGCATTGAACCCTGGGTCTGCCCCTGTGCCAACAACTAGTTTTTTCTAGGCACCCCCTACCCCTCATGCATTGAAGGATAAAATCATCATGATGACGATTTCTTAAGGGTTTTCCTTGCTCTAAGGCCCCCATAAATTGTGGCTTGTTTACCTTTGTGGATATCCATAACTACATGCTGCTAGGATTTAAGGAGATGAGACTTCCTCCCAAGCGGGTTAGGTTGCATCGGATCGAGAGTTAAATCCCCCAACAAAGAAGAGTCTTACTTCCCTTAATTTGCGAGACCTCAACGAGTATTCCTTTTTGGGGGGAGGGGTCTCGACTTCCTTCTCTAGGGGTATGGCTAAAGAAATCTCAACTTTGGACTCGACTATGGCCTTCGATGGCACATCGACATCGCTAACAATGAGGAAGACAAAGGAGAGGGGACTTCGGGATGCCTAGAAGCAGGGAATGACCCTAGGGGACATGAGGAAGAGGGAGTCAGGGATGAGATTAAGGGACTCACCACTTTATCAAAAGAAACAAAAATAAGAGAAGGGAAACTAGAAGGCTTACCAGACGAGCCATTTTGTTTTTCTTGGTCATCCTTTGTCCGAGCCAAACAACCCTCCTCAGAGGCTTGGGCCATCTCCACTGCAACATCCTTGGACTCGATGATGTGACTGAAATCTACCTAAGGCCACTTAGATTTCCTGACCCACTTTTTTTCCGACCTTCCTGAAATCGGAGGAGCCCATTTGCATTGCGATTGCAAGTGTCCCACTTTATGACAAGCAAAGCATCGAAAGGGAAAATGCTAGTAGTCTACCTTTTGGTGCCAAATTTTCTCACCATAAACCAGATCCACATTACTTACCAAACCTTCCTTGAGATCCACCTCTACCTGTATCCAAGCCCATCTCTTGTCTGCCTTGCGCTCCTAGCTAGGCTCTAGACCTAAGAAGACCCCAATCTTATTTCGTATAGCTTCCAAAGCCTTCTGAGACCAAAAAACCATAGGAAGGCCAAGCAAAATAGCCCACACTTTCATTTTAGTTGTCGGCTCTCTAGAGAGGTTGAAACCCACCTCCCAATTTCTTAGGATCAACCTTGACGGACCCCAAGTCCAACTTTTCTTGAGAATGACATCATAGTCATCATAGTTTGAAGCCGAATGAAAGATGAAAACCATCCACCCTCTGATGAAGACATGGAACATTGACATATATTATAACATAGGTCTTCAGTGATGGTCAATCCAATTGGCCAGGGGTCCTTCCTTTGGAGACTTCCCATTGAACCTCCCTACCAATGTTGTGCCATAATATTTGCAAACGTCCTCCACTGCCATATCCTTCCCCACTACCATCTAAACAAGTTCAGAGTGAACCCTAATGCACTTTCTCTTAGGATTATGAAATTTCTCACCTAAACCAGACCTAACAACGGATGAAAAAACTGTCTTGGCCACTCGTTTCCCGAGATTCTAAGAAAGAGGTTTCAAAGCTCGACAAGAAGAATGTAAAAGGGAATAACCCACATTACCTTGGATCCGAGTCCCCTCCCTCGCATTAATCTCCAATCTTTTTCGAGTGCTCTGGAAGTGACATTCTCCTCAAATCCATTACACCTCTCTTGGTGTGAGATCTTCGACCCATCTCCATTCTAGTATGGGAAAATGCATTGGAAAAACTC
>ML779098.1:375858-386589 GCA_009831015.1 Picea engelmannii | reverse complement strand
TGCCCTGGATTGTTGACTATATAATCCCCTGGACCCCTGGATGCAAAGAAAACAACAAGTGGGAGAATGTTGGGTATGTGTTATATTCTTTGCATGTGTGTGTGTGTGGGTGCGTCAGATACGACAACTGCGTCTGACGATTTCCGGTAAAAATATCTGTGTATTCTGTGTATGAGCCATTGATTAATTTCTGTATTGCTTAAGAATCTATATGCATTGCTTTACTTTGCAGGTTTAAAACTTACAAAAATGACCCAACTTATTACAACTAAAGCATTTAATCTTAGATGTATCAATATTCTTGCCTTTGAATGTACCTTTGGTGTTTGGCTTCCTCTCAGAGCCTTTATGGAAAGTGCATTTCTTCTTTCCCTTGAATATTGATGCTAAAGATGAGTGCTCTTCTTTCATTGGCTCGCTCCTGGTAGCTGTGTGACTCTCCTCCTAGAGGCAATCATGTCATAACCTCTCAAACGTGGGATGAATATCTCTCCCACTTACGTTGGATAAGAAGGTCTCCCATGAAGAAGGAAGACCATAAAAAATGGCATGCACTAAATCATCATCATCCACTGTGACCCCTGTGACCAAAAACTGATCTCAGATCTGGGCTATCCTGGAACAGAAAGATGCCACTGATTCACCTTTTTCCATCTTCAAATACTTAAGTTTGTGCTTAAGTGTCCTCTTCTGACTTGGAGCCTGTTTATCATACAAATTCACCAAGGTATCCATACAGTACTTGGAAATCATTAACAAAGTCATTGCAGGCATTATATTGTCTTTGACTGAGTCAAAGATGATTTGCTTGGCCTTTTCTTGAATCTTCCTGAAGGTTGCTCTTCCTACATTATTCATGGGTTCCTCCACCAATGTGGTCACATATTGCTCAAGATCATGCTCTTGCAAAATATTTGTTATCCGGAGCTTCCACACATTGAAGTTGGTAGCTCTTTCGAGCCTATCCTCGACCTTGACTGAAATGGAGGATGCCATGGACCTCACACTGGAAACTTAATCAAGCTAGCTTGGATCTGTGTGTACCTGCTGCTGCACTTCAACACGTTTAACACACCCTATGCTATGATACCATGTTAAATTATGAGCTTGATTTCTTATGCAGATTAATTCTTTTATTTTCTTCAACACTTTGATTCCAGCTTAATACACTTCAATAATACCAAATCATAATTGAATAGCAATAACTATGTAGATAAGTAAACATGCACATCAACAACACATATACCCTGGGGAAACCCTGTACAGGGAGAAAACCCCAGCAAACGATATTCCTTTATTGCATTAATAATGTAAGATCACTTACAAATATCCACCATGAATGTTCTGCTCTTAAAGAGCTTGCCAAGATGACTCTGACCTAACAAATACGTAAGAGACCTTGCTGAAATACACCTCTGATATGATGCCTCTATTGTTGATATACAACATTGATATGTTGTTGATATATGCCTTTGATATGAAGCCTCTGTTGTTGATATACAACACTGATATGCTTCTTTGGTATGCTGCCTCTTTATCACTAATATGCGCCTCTATTGCTTCACCCTTAACCTGCATATCAAAATTGTGTTGAAGAGAGGGGTCGACCTCTGTTTATATATGTTGAAGAGGGGAAGAGGAAAGACTCGAAATAGTAACTTGTTTGCATGCTTTAATCATAACTTAGCTTCATACTTTAGTTTGAACTGAGAACTAGACTTGAGACTGGTATACTTTAGTTCAAAAATAGAACTAGACTTGAGACTTCAGTTACAACTCAATGTTACATTTTAGTTCGAAAATAGAACTAGACTTGAGACTGGTATACTTTAGTTCGAAAATAGAACTAGACTTGAGACTTAAATTACAACTCAACACTATACTTGAGACTTTAGTTACAACTCAACATTACACTTTAGTTCGAAAATAGAACTAGACTTGATACTTCAGTTGCAACTCAACATTACACTTTAGTTCGAAAATAGAACTAGACTTAAGACTTCAGTTACAACTCAACATTACAGTTTAGTTCGAAAATAGAACTAGACTTGAGACTTTAGTTACAACTCGACTCTTTACAAGACAATTCAAAATTCTCTTCATGGTGGATAATGTTACATGTGCCAATGCACTAGATCAATACATTTATATCATTTGCAATATTAGGAATATCGTTTGTTTCTAGCTCATAGGAATGTTATATTCAACCTAACTTTATCTATATGCCTTGACTTTTGCTCATGGGTCACAAGGCTTGAATAGGCTTACAGAGGTTGTACGTTCCCCCTGACTTTTTCACTAGTCGTCTATGCTCACAGAGGTTGTACATTCCCCCTGACTTTTGCACTAGACTGTCTATGCTCACAGAGGTTATACGTTCCCCATGACTTTTGCACTAGACTGTATATGCTCACAGAGGTTATACGTTCCCCTTGACTTTTCCACTAGACTATCTATGCTCACAGAGGTTGTACATTCCCCCTGACTTTTGCATTAGACTCACATAACATCTCGTTCGTCCTGACTTTTGGTTTGACTCACAGAGGTTGTACGTTCCCCCTGGATTTTTTCAATACCTCACAAGAATAGTTGATTCTCCAAATCTCCCTGGCTAGCCTTAGGGTGGCCCATATGGCCTCTCATTGGAGAATGACTGTCGATGCTGCCAAATTTAACATTAGCACCCCTTAGTTGTTGTAAATAAGCGGTTGAAAGAGAGCCCTCATCCAATTCACCGTAGATCCTTGAGATGGTTACCTCGTCTTCTCTTAACTTTTGCATGGATCTCTCCGAAAAATATTTTATCCAATGCTTGGTTACCTACTTAATCTTGGAAAACATTTCTGCAAATTGAGACATGAAGGATGGACCAAAGGAAGAAGACAAATGGAGCCAATTCTTGGCCACAAGTCACTGATAATCTTCTACCTCCAACCACACAAGATTGAACTTAAGAGGCGACAACGACGTTTCCCCTCCTGAGGACAACGTGAGAAGAATAGGCCAATGATTAGACAAACGTCCTTCGAACATGCTTGAATTTCATATTAGAGAGCCACCTAATAGGGCTTCAAAAACCAAAAACCTATCAAGCCTTTTGGCCACTGCCTCTTCACTGATATGGAAATTTCTGCATGTAAGGACATGTTTGATGGGTTCCAAATGAGCTAAGTGGTACTTCTCAAAAAAGGATGCGAATAAACCACCCTATTGGTCCTGGCGAGGGTTAGGCCCCCATACTTCCCTTAGAGAGAGTGTGAGATTCAGGTCACCTCCTATCACTGTATTCGGGTCTAAAAGATTCCAACATCAACTAGAATTTCCTAGAAGGAGATTCTATCAGAATAAGGACCATAGACGTTTACCACATTTAGACAAAACCTAAGATCCTTGACCTCCAATTTAACCATTGTAGTTGAATGAATTGACGAGGAAGAGAAAACTTTGCATGTCGGGCTTTAAGCAGTTACACGACCTTTGGATTGACCCATGGCATCAACTACACAGAAAGACCAACCTTTAAGTCAGGGCTCCAAAATCTGTCTAGCTTTTGAGCCTTCACACATGGCTTCCTGGATTAGCAACATATTAGGCTTCTGGCTTAGAATGAGCCTTTTGAGGGCTAGTGTTGGCCCTTGACCGGGTTTCGAGGAAACGTTGGTCATGTTTGACCATTTTTGGGACTTCGACAGGCTAGTTGAAGATGGAGCGAAGATCGCAGGATCTCGCCCATTTTGCGGGCTTTTTGGGTTTTTAGGGTTTATGTAATGGGTATGGGATGTCGGCCCATGGGTTTACCCATGCTTAGGCCCCTTTTTGTAATGTATAAATAAGTGGCTAAGGATGTAAGAAGTACATCTAGTAGTGGGATATGTGCACCCTATGTTGTAAGTACTGTCTTAGTGCAAGAGACTATAAGAGGGTTTGTGCATAGACTGTGTGAGGTTTTGTGCTAGTTGGCTCTGTGCCTTGCCCTGTTTTGGGAAGGAGGCTCTGGCAAGGTGTGTGTAGAAGTTGCAAGAACACAGGAAGGCTTGAAAACCCTATCCATGCAGGAGAGAAGAGCACCTACCCCAGAAGTAACAAGCAAAGAGGTATTACATTCGACCCCTTTGGAAGACCCTCAACGGTGCGAAGTTACTACATTAAGGGAAGAAAATAATAAGAATGGAAAGAGGAATCCATAGACTCAGATCACAGAAAAGAAGGCAAGAAAGCGCAGTAAGAAGAAGGCAAAGTTAGAAAAACTGTAGAAAGTTCTAGAGAAGACTTTGCAGAAGGCAGGCTTGCAGAATTTGAACCTCGTCGGATTAGCATAACCGCGCAGAAAGGCACTTCGCCACGGCGAAGCTATATGACTGTTGGAGGCGTCCCGACCGTTAGAATGACTCCCCGAAACGGTTAGAAATGCAGTTATTGCTTGAAAGATCACCATTGGACAGTTGAGACCGCGCCATAACGGATGGATTGAGGCATTCCGACCCATTGAAGGAATATGTTACGACATTGTCTATTTATTCTGTTGAATGTTGCACCGGGATCACTTTTGCAAACTAAGGTATTCGACCT
The DNA here is from genome assembly GCA_009831015.1 of Picea engelmannii. Taxonomy (NCBI): domain Eukaryota; kingdom Viridiplantae; phylum Streptophyta; class Pinopsida; order Pinales; family Pinaceae; genus Picea; species Picea engelmannii. Next base: position 382,020 of record ML779098.1, on the reverse strand, counting down.
AATAGAGAAGTGATTGCCTATCGCGTTGTGCTGTCTAGACCTTGCCATTAAGTTGATTACCTTGAGTATCTGTTCGCCTACCTGAGTTATTTTCTATGAGTGTGCATGTCGAGCGACCTTAATGCCGTAGAAAAATCTGTAGATGAGATCTTAATAGACCTTATGGCTGAGAAATTCATGTCCGCAGGAGTACATGCCTCATCGACGGGAGGATTACAAGCATCCACCTTAGCTGGACGTCAATATGGGCCATCCCGAACTGCGACAGAGAAGAGAAGAAAGCACCGCGACGATCTGGCGAATGCAAAGCAGATCCCGTCGATCTTGCCCGACTACATCCCTTCCTTGGCTGGCGCGGTTAGTCGTGACAACGTCCCGAGGGATTTCTAAGACAAAATCATCACTGCATACCTCCAGAAAGGGATACGCGCAGTAGGAGCACAGTTGGGACTGATCCCAGCTCTTAAGATAAGTGATTTTAACCTTGACAACAGGAAGAATTATGCGATGCTCGCCCCACATCACTACCTGACAAAGACGAATGGGAAGAAGCCTAAGATAGTTCCCTAGCCGTGGATCAAGGAGATCGTGAGATCAACCATCTTGAATGTGATGAAGATCCCACACTTCGACAGACATCAGGATGTTAATGTGTGCATTAAACTCTTCCTATCATGCTTCCATGGAGGGTACATGTGGTTGGATAGGTGAATCACCATGGATCTGGCACTGATCCACCTCATTACTAGACTAAGCATGCAGGGACCAGACCCTCATAAATTCTACCAAGGGAAAACATCAGATCGCTCCTTGGCGCAACGCATCAAGGAGGCGTATGGCAATGTGGAGAAAGGGAAGTGAGACTACAAAGTAGCCTCCATCTAGGATGGCGCAATGTGCCTAGCTTGTTATTTGATAGCGGGCAAGTGCGTCATAAAGAACCACCCTACGCAAGTAACAGGCTTTGTAGTCGACCTTGTAGGAAAGTGCGTTGAAGGGATGCAGATGAACTGGGCGAGCTACCTCGTCAATGAGTTGGAGAAGGACTGCCGCGAAGCGCATGACCAAGGCTACAAGTTCTACTTTAGCTGGTTTTTTATTCTTATAGCATTTGTTGCTTGGGAGATGCCAGAGGGAGCGACATTCCCTGAAGTCAAGCCATTAGAATCACTGGCCGCGAGGTTCACCACCTTATGGTATTTGAGCAACATGGCGAAGCAGTGACGATCAAATGCAGTGTTCCACACTTACTACTTACAGCTCCAGCGGTCCATTGAATCCTTCCCTCGAATGACTTTGAATACACTCCATCAGTTCAGGCCACTCGTGAAGTTCTGCGCAGACCGACACTTGATATATATCACCGCGTGTGGGGACAAAAGCAAAGAGGAGTTGTAGTCTTACTACAAATTAACTGATGAAGATATGGACGAGATAACCAAGGAATGGCTAGTAGAATTCCTTGTACCAATGGAAGATGCAGAAATCTCTGACCCCGATATCATCGGAAGCCCATTAGTCACCTCGGGTCGAACATGATGGACAGGGCAGCGACAAGAAGAAGAAGAAAAAGGAGGAATTGCAAGACATCAACAGTGAGGAGAAGGACAACACATTGGAGGAAACTATACCCGACTCACCTGCAGGAAGAGGAGGTGACGAAATGAACCAAGAGGAGAAAGGGGAAGAAGACAAGTAAGACAAGGTCGAAGTGACACCGCCAAAGGATCCCATTACAGAGGCAGAGACATCAAGGAAAATGAAGGTTTCTCTGCAGAAACCCTCAGCAAGGAAGAAGTCCCGAGCCAATAAGTCGTAGTCGCAGAATGTCCTCACCATGGATGATGTTGACCTCATCATCGCAATTGTAGAAGATGCTTCAGAGGATATCTTGCAGCGACATGAAGCAAAACAGGAGACGATGTATGAACGAATCGAGGCAGAGCTGAAGAGGATACACCAAGCTATCTATTCGAGCCGCGCAGTGTCTACTGCGCCGTCATCATCAGAAGGTGCAGAATTGGGGGATGAGCCCACCCAATTGCAAAGGATAGCATATGCGACATAGGCTCGCCTTCACCGAGTCCAAGAAGAAAAGGAGGAGGCCTTAGAGCAATTTTGGGTTGCGTAGCAAGAGAATGATGACATTAGAGCGAAGTTCGAAGAGGACAGAGAGTAGATCTAGAGAGATAAAGACCAACTGCTCATGGAGTAGATTGGTATTAGAGAAGCAGTGAATAGAGAACTTCGCTCTGTGCAAGGCTTGGCATAGAAGGAAGAAGAGACAGTCGAGAGCCAAGTGGGGAAGCTCGCTGTCACATACCCACTACGGGAACTAATATTTTTCGGTTTTTTCCTTCCTTTCACTGAGGAACAGAATCCCCGAATTCCTATGGGGCCTGATGCAGACCCTACCATCCCTTATCCTTACCCATGTGATCGTTGGCTATGAGCACGGGCCTTACCAGAGAGGTGTTTCCGGCTTTCACGATTCGGAAAATCGCGATGCATGTGTTCCTCTGCTCTCTTGTCTCTCGAAGTGCCGAAATCCGAAAGGGACCAACAGTTTGTCACATCTAACAATGCCTCGGATTAAAACCTGGCATCCCACCTTTCGGAGTTTTGCGTACCAGGTTTTCACTGTAGAAGAGGACGAGGGGTTCATACCCTTCGGTTTTTCGGGTGCCGAAACACCGAAAAATCAAATCTACATGTGCTAAGCCGTATCGGGATTTCACAAGTCAGGAATTCGGGATTGGTGTGTACCAGGGACTTGCTTCTAGATATCCTGAGTGCCGAAATACCGAGACATCGAGACTTATCCGTGCTATTATTATTTTGGGTTTCGCAGGTTAGGGTTTCGTGATATGCGCAGACATGAGGTCTCGCACTTAGGTTTCCCGGGAGCCGAAACTCTGAACCATATATCCTCTAAACTCACTTCGGGGTTTCACAAGTCAAGATTTCGCGTTTTGGGACTTCACGAATCCTGTTGCTCCAATTCCTTGTCCTCTCATACTCCCGGTACCCGAAGTACTGAAGTACCGAATCCCCAAATTCCAGTCCTCCTTCTCCTGAGCAAGATCAACGGCTCAAAGCCTCTCCTGATCCAACGAATTAGATTCTTTCGGGGTTTTATGGGTCAAGAGTTCAGAACTCTTACCTAACTCTTACCTCTTGTTTTCCCGGTACCCGAATTACCGAAATCTCCTTTTGGGGATTTCCCCGAAACCTCCACTGCTTGCATCTTTCGGGACTTCTGGGTTTGCGATTCCGCGAATCCACCACGACCAAACTCTTGGTCCTTCAACCTTCCGGTATCCGAAACCCCGATGGGTTTGGATCTCTACCACGTGTCCTCTGAAATGGATGGTCCTGATCTTTTCGGGACTTTGACGAGTCCTCACCTTTGCGTATGCAAGGCTTAAACCTCATGCAGCTTCCCTTGGATCCGATGGCTATCGGCTATCCATGCGAGATCTAACGGTAGTTGTAGCTCCTCCCTGAGCTCATGCTCTCTTCCTTTTCCTTGGAAGATTTCCAAGTCTTAAAGGTCTCAGCCTTCGATCTTCTACTGCAAGCCGACTATTGGGTCTCGTCAGCACCTACAAAAGTTGTTGTCCCTCCTAAGCTTTCTCAGCTATGAAGGAATTAAGAGCTTTGCGCTCTTTCTCCTGGGCTTGACTCTTAGAAGAGTCTTTTGCGCACCCCTTGCACTCATTCGTCAAGTCTAGGACTTGAGTGAGTCTCGGTCTCTACTTGCTTCGTAGGGAGCCTGTGCATAACTACACTACTTCTCCCGAGCTTAACAAAAATTGTCCTCCAAGGGACTCTAGACGACTAGGAAGGTTGGCACGTGTACATGAAACTATGCCTAAGGTCGACAAACTCACAGTTCATGGCTCTAACTCCAGCCGCCATAGGACACAAGCATTTATGAGTACCAATCAAGTCCTATCCATGTAATCTCTTACTGGCCTAATTATATAGCCAAGTAGTAAGGAAAGAGATACAATATATCCATTCAGAAATCAAACACAATTCCTGAAACATACACTGTATAACCAAATTCATGCCCAGTTACAACTAAATTACATAGAGTAAGAAATCACTTATCTATTACAGGTTGCCGCCAACCAACTGACTGTGGGTGTTCGTCCTTCCTCCTGACCATAGGCTCAGAGGCATTCAATATTAGCACTCTGGCCACCCCTGTGCCAAGCCATGATATCACCAGGGAACTCTCACTCTTCTCGAGGGTTCTCTCTCTGTTTCAGTTTCTATTCGGGTCCTGTTTTCTGCAACTCGGATCTTTCTCACTCGTTTGTGGCCTCGGCGAGGTTTCTTAGATGCTCTTTGGCATCAAGCTCGCAACCTTCTGTTCGTAATCCACTGGAGAGCTTCGCGCCTCTCCCTTGCGAGCTCCCATCCTCGTCTCGTGTGTTCTTCTCCTCTCCTCTGTGTCCCTCTTACCTTGGATGGTTTCGCCGACCTATCCTGTTCCTTCTGTCAGAAGGAAACTTAGGTCTGCAGGTCCCTGCAGTACTTCGGGCTGACAACCCATGTTTCCATTCATGGGGGGGGTGGTTGGTGATTCAACCACCGTTCTTTCTTCCTTGACTGCTTTCCTTTGCTTGGGATTCGAAGGAGGTTTGTCATCCTTATCATGAATATTTGAGGTTATTTGATATATGAACCCTCTTGTATGGTTTTCACATTCTTCCTCTAGTGATATCATGGCCAATACTTTCAAGGCTTCACCCCCACAGTCAGTTATTGGCAACTCAAACAATAACACATTTACATTTTCCTCATGCATTAGCATGGTAATTCCTATTCTATGATTAATTACAAATTGGGGGAAACATGGGTGTTACAATTCCCTCCCCCTTAAAGGAACATCGTCCTCGATGTTCTTTCTCAAAACACCTGTGATGCCTTTCTCATTCGGCCACTTCAGAAGTCTTGACCTTCATCCTCGTTCAGGTCCTCTTTCAGAATCTTAGTCTTCGTCACCTGCCTTCAATAATTCTTGGACAACAAGCACATTAATCACAATTTTGTGTGAAAACATCTTACTGTTGTTCCAAACTAAAAAGGAAAATTCATATTCTAGCACAGTGCTTATCTGTGCAGTTTGTGGATCTGTATCCACATGGTAGTTTTGTTATCCATGCTCATCGCTTTCCTTGACGTACCCATTGGGTGCATGATTCCAATTCAATAGTTCACAAGAGATATCATGATTTTATCTTCCTTTCCAAGGTTTTTCCGCACGGGAAACTACCCATTGTGTGCATGATCCCAATAGTTTACAAGAATTATTAAGATATCCTCTTCCTTGCGGTCACTCACCCTCCAAGCCCAGGCTCAGGCATCCCCTTCACTGTTATATAGTCTCTCGGGCGATCCATCTTGCCCTGCCAAGGTTTTCTCGCATAGGAAAATTTTAGAGACTCTATCAAATCTTACAGTCGAGGTGTCCCTCAGACTTGCTCTGCCGAGGCGTACCTCGGCTTGTGTTACCTCAACACAATAATTTTCAGGCGATCATGGCTTATCATGGGGTTTTCATGGCTCAGCAGTAGCCCCTTTTCTTTTTATCATCTTCAACTTTGACAGCCTTCATCTGTTCCTTCTGGACAGATCTTTTCTCCTCACCTGTGTCACAGGTATACAACATTCGTGAGACATCATTATAAATTCCAACTTTCAAAATTTTATTGCAAATCTGTCACCTACAGATTTCCTATTCCACAATTTGTTTTCATATTTGTTCCGCACAGGAACCTAATTCATAATCATGGGACTTTCCTTCTCATAACATTTTAGCTCAGCAAGAAATCGGTCTTCCTTATGGGCTTACAACATTGCCATATCCAAGACTCCTTCCTGCAATCATTCCTTAGCTAGTCAAATTGTTAGTTCTCATGCACATACATTTTATTGCACCATTACAACATCGTCACAACAATTTCCGAATGGTGCATACTAACAATCAGATTCACTTTCTCAAAAGGAAATACCATTCCTTGCAGTTTGGCTCAGCAGGCAATCAGTCTTTCCGATGGGCTTACTTTATTGCCATATCCATGACCCTCTGTTTCCTGCAATTCATTCTTCAATCAGCCAATCAAATTGTTAGATTTTCCATGTATATAT
>ML779098.1:359307-370064 GCA_009831015.1 Picea engelmannii | reverse complement strand
CCCAAAATACCAGCGTGCCTCTATTGAGAGATCAACAACCACGATCCAATCCGCATCCTACAACCCTGATCCTTTTTCGGCGTTTTTTTGGGGGGGGTCAAGAGTTCCGAACTCTTTCCCTTCGCATCCCTGGTACCAGGAGTGCCGAAATGGCTCCCTTCAGGAATTTTCCCGAAACCTCAATCCTCCACCACTTGTCCTCTAGTGATGAATGGTCCCGACGCTTTTGGGACTTCGTGGCCCGAGACCTCTAGTTTCCCGAACTCTTACCTCTCGGACTCCCGGTATCTGAAATTGCGAAATTCTCTCTGGACGATCAATGATCCAGATCGCTCCTTGATCAAGGGCTATGATCTTTTTGCGAATTTCTCATTACTTATCCCAAGTCCTTTGGTTTTGCAAAATTCCGGTATCTCCTCGCAACTAACCAGTGCACTACTTCTCCGAGATTGAACAACTTGAAACATTTCGGTTATTTCTGAATGGATCTTGACTCCCGATCTTATCCAATCTTCAAAACTCTTTTCTGAAGGATTTCTCCCGCTATCTCTTCTAAGATTTTAAGTTACTTACTGGACTAATCTCATAGTCATAAATCATATGGATATTACCCTCTTTTTATGGGAACAACCAACAAGGGTCACTCTTGGGAATTAGCAACAGTCCCAAAGGACTCCTCTTAATCTTGTTCAAACAGATTATCCTTGTTGTCGATCCTAACCATTATAGGTCAGGTAATCTGACCCTACATATTTTCATTAGTCCTCTCAATCATGAGGAGTTATAGGCTTAGAGTTTAGTCTTTTAGTAACGCAGTAATCATAACTTCCTAAGGATCCTACCAGTCCTTACCAGATTTCCCAAATCATGGAGGAGTTCATCATTTGGATCTTAATTCTTACCTAACCAACCATCTCAATTGCAAGAGACTCTACCTGCTTTAATAGGTAGCCATCGTCACACTATAACATAACAACTCAGTTCATGTCCCTTTTCTGGCTAGTGCAGCTTCATAGCAAAATTTATTCCACCTTTGTTATTCACACTCAGGTCTTATCAGTAATATTGATCAGTGCATTCCTACTCTTATAAGAGTAGTTATCATTTTGACAAAGGAACAATATAATTCCTTTGCTGAAATTCAACAAGAAATCCCAAAATCACAGGTTCAATCTGCAGCCCTTCTCCTCAAGGAGTAAATGAAGATAACAACATCTCCTTACGCGGCTTGTACATGAGCCCAAGCAGGCCAAGTGTTGTAACCATGCTCTGATACCAATTTGTCACATACCCACTACGGGAACTAATATTTTTCGTCTTTTTCCTTCCTTTCACCGAGGAACAGAATCCCCGAATTCCTATGGGGTCTGATGCAGACCCTACCATCCCTTATCCTTACCCATGTGATCGTTGGCTATGACCACGGGCCTTACCGGAGAGGTGTTTCTGGCTTTCGCGATTCGGAAAATCGCAATGCATGTGTTCCTCTGCTCTCTTGTCTCTCAAAGTGCCAAAATCCGAAAGGGACCAAAAATTTGTCACATCTAACAATGCCTCGGATTAAAACCTGGCATCCCACCTTTTGGAGTTTCGCGTACCGGGTTTTCGCGTACTGGGTTTTCGCGGTAGAAGAGGATGAGGGGTTCATACCCTTCAGTTTTCCGGGTGCCGAAACACCGAAAAATCAAATCTACATGCGCTAAGCTGTATCGGGATTTCACAAGTCGGGAATTCGGGATTGGCATGTACCAAGGACATGCTTCTAGATGTCCCGGGTGCCGAAATACCAAGACATCAAGACTTATCCGTGCTATTATTATTTTGGGTTTCGCAAGTCGGGGTTTCACGATATGCGCAGACAGGAGGTCTCGCACTTAGGTTTCCCGGGAGTCGAAACTCCGAACCATATATCCTCTAAACTCACTTTGAAGTTTCACAAGTCGGGATTTTGCATTTCGAGACTTCACGAATCCTGTTGCTCCAATTCCTTGTCCTCTCGTACTCTCGGTACCCGAAGTACCGAATCCCGAAATTCCGGTCCTCCTTCTCCCGAGCGAGATCAACGACTCAAAGCCTCTCTTGATCCAACGACTCAGATTCTTTCGAGGTTTTATGGGTCAAGGGTTCAGAACTCTTACCTAACTCTTACCTCTTGTTTTCCTGGTACCCGAATTACCGAAATCTCTTTTTGGGGATTTCCCCGAAACGTCCACCGCTTGCATCTTTCAGGACTTCGGGGTTTGCGATTCCGTGAATCTACCACGACCAAACTCTTGGTCCTTCAACCTCTCGGTATCCGAAACCCCGATAGGTTTGGATCTCTGCCACATGTCCTCTGAAATGGACGGTCCTGATCTTTTCGGGACTTTGACGAGTCCTCATCTTTGCGTATGCGAGACTTAAACCTCACACAGCTTCCCATAGATCCGATGGCTATCAGCTATCCACGCGAGATCTGACGGTAGTTGTAGCTCCTCCCTTAGCTCATGCTCTCTTCCTTTTCCTTGGAAGATTTCCAAGTCTTAAAGGTCTCAACCTTCGATCTTCTACTGCAAGCCGACTACTGGGTCTCGTCAGCACCTACGAAAGGTGTTGTCCCTCCTGACTTTCTCAGCTATGAAGGAATTAAGAGATTTTCTCTCTTTCTCCTGGGCTTGACTCTTATAAGATTCTTACACACACCCCTTGCGCTCATTCGTCAAGTGTAGGACTTGAGTGAGTCTTGGTCTCTACTTGCTTCATAGGGAGCCTATGCATAACTACACTACCTCTCCTGAGCTTAACATAAATCGTCCTCCAAGGGACTCTAGATGACTAGGAAGGTTGGCATGTGTACATGAAACTATGCCTAAGGTCGACAAACTCACAGTTCGTGGCTCTAACTCAAGCCGCCACAGGACACAAACATTTACGATTACCAATCAACTCCTATCCATGTAATCTCTCACTGGCCTAATTATACAGCCAAGCAGTAAGGAAAGAGACACAGTATATCCAAGCACAATTCCTGAAACATACACCGTATAACCAAATTCATACACAGTTACAGCTAAATTACACAGAGTAAGAAATCACTTATCTATTACAGGTTGCCGCCAACCAACTGACTGTGGGTGTTCGTCCTTCCACCTGACCATAGGCTCAGAGGCATTGAATATTAGCACTCTGGCCACCCCCATGCCAAGCCATGATATCACCAGGGAACTCTCACTCTTTTCGAGGGTTCTCTCTCTGTTTCAGTTTCTGTTCGGGTCCTGTTTTCTGCAACTCTGAGCTTTCTCACTTGTTTGTGGCCTCGGTGAGGTTTCTCATATGCTCTTCGACATCAAGCTCGTGGCCTTCTGTTCGTAATCCGTTGGAGAGCTTCATGCCTCTCCCTTGCGAGCTCCCGTCCTTGTCTTGTGTGTCCTTCTCCTCTCCTCTGTGTCCCTCTTACCTTGGACGGTTTCGCCGACCTATCCTGTTCCTTCTATCAGAAGGAAACTCAGGTTTGCAGGTCCCTGCAATACTTCGGGCTGACAACCCATGTTTCCATTCATGGGAGGGGTTGGTTGGTGATTCAACCACCGCTCTTTATTCATTGACTGCTTTCTTTTCCTTGGGATTCGAAGGAGGTTTGTCATCCTTATCATGAAGATGGGGTTATTTGATATATGAACCCTCTTGTATGGTTTTCACATTCTTCATCTAGTGATATCATGGCCAGTACTTTCAAGGCTTCACCCCCACAGTCAGTTATTGACAACTCAAACAATAATACATTTACATTTTCCTCATGCATTAGCATTGTAATTCCTATTCTATGATTAATTACAAATTGGGGGAAACAGGGGTGTTACACTCGTTGAGGCCATTCAGTAGCTCCAAGCAAGAGTAGCAGAACTAGAACTTCAAGCAGTGCATAACACTCCACAGGAAGTGAGAGATTATAGGGAAGAAAATGCTAGGAGCGCAGTAGAAAGAATCAGGGCATTGGCCGCAGAATGCAAGCAACTCAGTGATCGAAGTGCACATACTTATGAGTGCCTTGCAGAAGATCCAGAGCTGAAGAGATTGGAGGCACAACTCCAGGAGGCGAAGCATCGAGCTTCCACAGTGCAAGCACAGTTGAAGCTGCTTATGGCCGTGGAGAATATGAAAAGGTTGCAGGAGCAGCGCACAGTTCATCAGCAGGTCACTGCCATCCAGAGCAAAGTTATGGAGGTGACACAACGACTCCAGCCGATTCAAGACGAACCCTGCACACTGTTCGAAGAGATCGAGGGACAAGGCGCACAACTGGAACAGGTGGTCACAGTAGTAGAACAACGCTTGGAAGGGTTTGTCACCGAGCAAGTAATCTAGGAGTTCGTCGAGCAGGAGGCTCTGGCAAAGTAGCAAGTTGAGGCAACTCAAGCTAATTTCAAGGCCTTTGAAGCAAATCTACCCAGATCGGAGTGACTCAGGACGAGTCATAGGTGAGTGTTGGGGGCCTGTTGGCCCTTGACCAGGTTCTGAGGAAACGTTGGTCATGTTTGACCATTTTTGAGACTTCGATAGGCTAGTCAAAGACGGAGCGCCTAGGCGAAGAGGAGATCACAGGATCTCGCCTATTTTGTGGGCTTTTTGGGTTTTTAGGGTTTATGTAACGGGTATGGGATGTCGACCCATGGGTTTACCCATGCTTAGGCCCCTTTTTGTAATGTATAAATAAGTGGCTAAGGATGTAAGAAGTATATCTAGTAGTGGGCTATGTGCACCCTATGTTGTAAGTATTGGCTTAGTGAAAGAGACTGTAAGAGGCTTTGTGCACAGACTGTGTGAGGTTTTGAGCTAGTTGGCTCTGTGCCTTGACCTGTTTTGGGAAGGAGGATTTGGCGAGGTGCATGTAGATCTCCTGTGCTTTGCGGAGTTGGCTCTGTGGATTTGTGCACAGGAGCAGAAGAAGAGTAGCAGAACTAGAACTTCAAGCAATGCCTAGCACTCCGCAGGAAGTGAGAGATCAGAGGGAAGAAACTACTAGGAGCGCAGTAGAAAGAATCAGGGCATTGGTCGTAGAATGCAAGCAACTCAGTGATCAAAGTGCATATACTTATGAGTGCCTTGCAGAAGATCCAGAGCTGAAGAGATTGGAGGCACAACTCCAGGAGGCAAAGCAGCGAGCTTCCACAGTGCAAGCGCAGTTGAAGCTGCTTACACTCATGGAGAAGATGAAAAGGTTGCAAGAGAAATGCACAGTCCAGCAGTAGGTCATTGCCATCCAGAGCAAAGTTATGGAGGTGACACATTGACTCTAGCCGATGCAAGACGAAGCCTGCACACTGTTCGAAGAGATCGAGGGACAAGGCACACAGCTGGAACAGGGGGTCACAATAGTAGAACAACGCCTGGAAGGGCCTGTCATCGAGAAAGTAATCCAGGAGTTCGCTGAGCAGGAGGCTCTGGTGAAGCAGCAAGTTGAGGCAGCTCAAGCTAAGCGCGTGGCCTTTGAAGTAGAGTTGTCTATATCGGAGTGACTCGGGATGAGTCACAGCTGAGTGTTGGGGGCCTGTTGGCTCTTGACCAGGTTCTGAGGAAACGCTGGTCATGTTTGACCATTTTTGGGACTTCGATAGGCTAGTCGAAGACGGAGCGCCCAGGTGAAGCGAAGATCGCGGGATCTCACCCATTTTGCGAGTATTTTGGGTTCTTAGGGTTTATGTAATGGGTATGGGATGTCGGCCCATGTGTTTACCCATGCTTAGGCCCCTTTTTGTAATGTGTAAATAAGTGGCTAAGGATGTAAGAAGTAGATCTAGTAGTGGTCTATGTGCACCCTATGTTGTAAGTACTGACTTAGTGCAAGAGACTGTAAGAGGCTTTGTGCACAGACTGTGTGAGGTTTTGTGCTAGTTGGTTCTGTGCCTTGACTTGTTTTGGGAAGGAGGATTTGGCAAGGTGCGTGTAGATCTCATGTCCTTTGTGGAGTTGGCTCTGTCGATTTGTGCATAAGAGCAGAAGAAGAGTAGCATAACTATAACTTCAAGCAATGCCTAACACTCCGCAGGAAGTGAGAGATCAGAGGTAAGAAACTACCAGGAGCACAGTAGAAAGAATCAAGGCATTAGCCGCAGAATGCAAGCAACTCAGTGATCGAAGTGTGCATACTTATGAGCGCCTTGCAGAAGACCTGGAGCTGAAGAGATTGGAGACACAACTCCAGGGGGTGAAGCAATGGGCTTCCACAGTGCAAGCGTAGTTGAAGCTGCTTACGGTCGTGGAGAAGATGAAAAGGTTGCAGGAGCAACACACAGTTCAACAAAAGGTCACTGCCATCCAGAGCAGAGTTATGGAGGTGACACAACGACTCCAGCTGGTGCAGGATGAACCCTGCACACTGTTCGAAGAGATCAAGGGACAAGGCACACAACTGGAACATGTGGTCACAATAGCAGAACAACGCCTGGAAGGGCCTATCACCAAGCAAGTAATCTAGGAGTTCGTCGAACAGGAGGCTCTAGCGAAGCAACAAGTCGAGGCATCTCGAGCTAATCTCGAGGCCTTTGAGGCAGAGCTGCCCAAATCGGAGTGACTCAGGACGAGTCACTCTGATGTGTTGGGGGGCTGTTTGCCCTTGACTAGGTTTAGAGGAAACATTGGTCATGTTTGACCATTTTTGGGACTTCGATAGGCTAGTCGAAGACGGAGCACCGAGGTGAAGCGGAGATCGCGGGATCTCGCCCATTTTGCTGGCTTTTTGGGTTTTTAGGGTTTATGTAACGGGTATGGGATGTCATCCCATGGGTTTACCCATGCTTAGGCCCCTTTTTGTAATGTATAAATAAGTGGCTAAGGATGTAAGAAGTAGATCTAGTAGTGGGCTATGTGCACCCTATGTTGTAAGTGTTGGCTTAGTGCAAGAGACTGTAAGAGGCTTTGTGCACAGACTGTGTGAGGTTTTGTGCTAGTTGGCTCTGTGCCTTGACCTGTTTTGGGAAGGAGGATCTGGCGAGGTGCGTGTAGATCTCCTGTCCTCTGTGGAGTTGGCTCTGTGGCTTTGTGCACAGGAGCAGAAGAATATCTGTGTCCCAGCTAGGTTGTAGACACTTGAGTCCTGCAACCCCCCCCCCCGCCTCTACCTCGGGTGAGACTTCATCTGCTTCGCAGGTGTTGCCGAAAGGGACGGTAGTTAGGTTTTTGTTGGTGCGTTGTTGAAGCGTTGAACCCTGGGTCTGCCCCTGTGCCAACAACTAGTTTTTTCTAGGCACCCCCTACCCCTCATGCATTGAAGGATAAAATCATCATGATGACAATTTCTTAAGGGTTTTCCTTGCTCTAAGGGCCCCATAAATTGTGGCTTGTTTACCTTTGTGGATATCCATAACTATGTGCTACTAGGATTTAAGGAGATGAGACTTCCTCCCAAGTGTGTTACGCTGCATTGGATCGAGAGTTAAATCCCCCAACAAAGAAGAGTCTTCCTTCCCTTAATTTGCGAGACCTCAATGAGTATTCCTTTTTGGGGGGAGGGGTCTCGGATTCCTTCTCTAAGGGTATGGCTAAAGAAATCTCAACTTTGGATTCGGCTACAGCCTTCGATGGCGCACCGACATCGCTAACAATGGGGAAGACAAAGGAGAGGGGACTTCGAGATGCCCAGAAGCAGGGAATGACCCTGGGGGACATGAGGAAGAGGGAGTCAGGGATGAGATTAAGGGACTCACCACTTTATCAAAAGAAACAAAAATAAGAGAAGGGAAACTAGAAGGCTTACCAGACAAGCCATTTTGTTTTTCTTGGTCATCCTTTGTTCGAGCCAAACAACCCTCCTCAGAAGCTTGGGCCATCTCCACTGCAACATCCTTGGACTCGATGGTGTGATTGAAATCTGCCTAAGGCCACTTAGATTTCCTGACCCACTTTTTTTATGACCTTCCCGAAATCGGAGGAGCTCATTTGCATTGCGATTGCAAGTGTCCCACTTTATGACAAGCAAAACATCGAAAGGGAAAACGCTAGTAGTATACCTTTTGGTGCCAAATTTTCTCGCCATAAACCAGATCCACATTACTTACCAAACCTTCCTTGAGATCCACCTCTACCTGTATCCAAGCCCATCTTTTGTTTGCCTTGCACTCCCAACTAGGCTCTAGACCTAAGAAGACCCCAATCTTATTTCGTATAGCTTCCAAAGCCTTCTGAGACCAAAAAACCATAGGAAGGCCAGGCAAAATATCCCACGCTTTCATTTTAGTTGTCGGCTCTCTAGAGAGGTTGAAACCCACCTCCCAATTTCTTAGGATCAACCTTAACAGACCCCAAGTCCAACTTTTCTTGAGAATGACATCATAGTCATCATAGTCATCATAGTCTGAAGCCGAATGAAAGATGAAAACCATCCACCCTCTAATGAAGACATGGAACACTGACATATATTATAACATAGGTCTTCGGTGATGGTCAATCCAATTGTCCAGGGGTCCTTCCTTTGGGGACTTCCCACTGAACCTCCCTACCAATGTTGTGCCATAATATTTGCAAACGTCCTCCACCGCCACATCCTTCCCCACTACCATCTAAATAAGTTCAGAGTGAACCCTAATGCACTTTCTCTTAGGATTATCAAATTCCGCACCTAAACCAGACCTAACAACAGATGGAAAAACCGTCTTGGCCACTTGTTTCCTGAGATTCTAAGAAGGAGGTTTCAAAGCTTGACGAGAAGAATGTAGAAGGGAATAACCCACATTACCTTGGATCTGAGTCCCCTCCCTCGCATTAATCTTCAATCTTTTTCGAGTGCTCTGGAAGTGACATTCTCCTCAAATCCATTACACCTCTCTTGGTGTGAGATCTTCGACCCATCTCCATTCTAGTATGGGAAAATGCATTGGAAAAACTCCGACTAAGCCCTAAATGCATTGCAATTAAGGGGACTCGGGCCATAGTCTACACACTCTGCATTGGACTCATTCATAACCATGTGGCGCCCGTCTCTAAAACACACTTCGCCTGCTGGAAACCAATGCCAGGGAATATTCTGACTCGTTAGTAGAGGATCTGCTAAAAAGGGGATA
This sequence comes from Picea engelmannii, assembly GCA_009831015.1. Taxonomy (NCBI): domain Eukaryota; kingdom Viridiplantae; phylum Streptophyta; class Pinopsida; order Pinales; family Pinaceae; genus Picea; species Picea engelmannii. Next base: position 361,029 of record ML779098.1, on the reverse strand, counting down.
AGACCAATCAATAAAAAAGAGACAGCTACGAGACCTTATGCCTACGACCCATAGTCTTGCGACCATGTGACCAAATAGAAACCCCCGAAACAAAAACCATTATTTTTATTTTCATTTTTTTTATTAATACCATTTCAACTTTACTTTACATTACCCATCTCGTTGGATGTAAAGAGATCAAGATGAAATTAATATAAAGATGAATTTAAACTTATTTATTATTTTATATATATTTTTATTATGATAGTGTTTGGTATATTATTTCTTTATTATTGGATTTTTAACTTTTATTTTATATTATATTATTTTTAATTTTTAATTGTATATATATCTTCATTATTTATTAAGATATATATTATTTATTTGTAACTTTTTATTTTTTAATTTTACTTTATATTATATTATTTTTAATTTTAAAAAATATATAAAAAAAAGGGTGTGATGGTTGGAATCAATAATTAGTTGGGTAAGTATAAGTTGTGTGTTATATGATTGTTATACGCCACATATAAAATAGGTTTCAAACCAATAACTTCACATAAAAAAATGCCATAACGAAGTGTACACTCCATCACCACTCCCTTACATCCAAGAACATTTTTTAGTTATATTATATTAAATATCTCATTCATTCATTTGTATTATGATTAAAATATATACCTAACTTTTTTTAATATAATTATAATTGATTTTATTTTAATTATTTCATATGTATCAAACCATAAAATTTACAACTTAAAATTAAAGTTATTACCCTGCTACTTAACCTTTTTCATATGATTACAATTAATTTCACAATAAATTTACAATCTACTTATTTAAAGATAATTAAAACTAGTATGCTAGGTAAAAAAACACGGAAAAAAACTAACATATGTTTTTTTGACAATATTAATTTTACCAATGTCAATCATTCTACAGATTTTGAATCATAGAAAATCAAAATCATTCATTCAAATGACTCATTAGTCTATTAAAAGAATATAGCAACAACAAAACATGTTTTTAAGTTTTTCAAATTTATTTCTACTTAAGGATTTTTGGAAAAGATTAGTCACTCAATCTTAAGTGACACAAGAGATTAACTTGATATTCTCATCTTACACCAACTCTGTTATGTGATGTTGATGAACTTAAATATACTTGGTATACTTGGTTCAACATGAAAAACCCAACATAAGTATTTCTCTGCTAATTAATCTCTTCACATAAAGAAGATCTGAGAATTGAGTTCATAAACTTTTTAGGATTTAAGCTTATGTTGGAAAACCAAATTTCTAAAATAAAAATACTAACATTTAAAAAAATATATAAAAAATTTAAAATAATACAAAACTAATTAAAATTTATATAATTATTTACAGATTCATAATTTCTTATATTTTTCATTAGATAAATTCATGCTCAGTTGACACCTGTTCGGTTTCGAGGCTTGGATGCTCAGATATACTGCTGTTTGTTCGCTGCTATCATATTACTGTAATAAAAATGAAGGATATCAAAGTTTTGAGGGGAAGTCGGTGAAGGATAAGACGGTGAGTTTTGAGGTGAGTCGGTGAAGGATAAGACGGTGAAGTATAAGAAAGAAAGAAAGTATTTTTAACGTCCACGAGGCTAAAAATAGCCTATGGGACAGATTGCTTCTCCATCTGGCTTTTGCATTCGGCCCTTTTCTTGTGAAGTTTTACAATAATCGCTCCCAGCTTCTCAACAAACTCTTCG
>ML779098.1:312906-346290 GCA_009831015.1 Picea engelmannii | reverse complement strand
GGGAGGAGCATGAGGCCTTGCTTAAGCAACACCGGAATGAGCCTCCTCCCCTTAGGGTTTTGACTTTGTGGCCCTGCCATTGCAGCACCAGAAAGCCTAACTCTCTTGTCCTTGAATTTAGTTTCTCCCGAGACCTAGCACTTGCTCCTTGACTCCATTATACCCTAAGGCACTAGTCTAATTATCCAACGTTGAGCCTTTTGTGCCAAAACAACACTCTCAAACCTCTTAAATCTAAAACCCTACTAACCCTAACGTCTCACTAACCCTAATTTGATGATGACGTCATGCCTAGTTTAAGCTTTTGGCTAGTATAAAACCTTGCGGTAAGGTCATCTAATGATAGACATTGATGTGTAGATAAATTTCATTGGTCTATTTTGCAAAACGTCCACCTCATTGTCTACCAAAGTAACCCTAGAACCAGGCTGACATCACCTCTAGTATAGTGACGCAACAACCTTTGTATGTGAGCGTTTGATGATATTTAATGCGTTGTGTTAATTCCAAGATTGATTGTATACATTGAATGCTATATCATTTCCAGTGTTATTGAGAAGTAATATTATAAGCCATAGTCATTTTTTGCAATCATTGACTTCGTCAATAATTACTGCTATCTATGCTCATGTGTATTAAATATTGATAGTCATTGACAATTGAAGCATTAACCACTATTTGCATGTATTAGTTTTATTGTTGCTTTGTCTCGCAAACAGGCGCTTCTATTGTGGTACTTCTTCATTCTTGACTATTTTCTTGGCAGTAATCTGTGAAGGGAAAACTCATCTTGATCCTTTAATCCTTAGCCCTTTCAAAACCCCAGATTACTAGGGACGTCTCCCTTGGGATTAGCCACCCTAAATAGAAAGAGCCCCCCATCGAGGTGACAGTGGGTGGGGATGCTCCTGTTGCGCTAGTTTGACCTTTACCTTTTCAGCTACTTGACCTAGACTACAAACTGAGAGATAACATTTTGGCGCCGTTGCCGGGGAACACTGATTCAATCTTCCTCAACGACAAACCTTTGGTAATCCTTGCCTCAGAGACCTTTTCTTACAAGCTTACCTGGCGACTCCACTACAACTTTTTCCCCCTATTCTTTGGTAGTTTCAGGAAAACTATCTGGAGACTCCATTGATGACGAAGCCAACAATGACTTCACAATGGGATCCCGGGAGCTATAAACCTTTGGACATGAAAAAAATCCCAGGATACCCAAGACAAATGCCCCCTATTTCCAAGAGATGGTTCCCTAAATTCACTGGTGACAATGGGGAAAGAGCTGACTTTCATATGAATGAATTTTATTCTTACTTTATGCTCCACCCTGTCGATGATGATGCTGAAGATGTAGTGATGCAACTTTTTTCAAACACTCTTCATGGAAATGCTAAGAAGTGGTATAATAACCTTCCTAATGCTAGCATCACCTATATGAACAAGTTGGAAGAAGTCTTTCTTGAAGAATGGGGCATTCAGGCAGAAGACATCTCAGTACTACTAAAAAATTTTGAGCATATAAAACAGACTGAGAATGAAACCCTATTTAACTTTCAGAATAGGTTTGAGGACACTCTCCATCAGATTTCTGCAACCCATCATCCTGGAGAAGAGTATGTTGTCCATCTCTATACCCATGCGATCTTGGCTCACCTAGGTTTACCCCTTAGTAAAAGGGCCCCAAAGACGCTAAATGAAGCTTATGGCATGGCTAAATATCTTGGGAAAACCCTTCTCAACAAGGGAGAAAAACCCAACAATCCTTTGCTATATTCTCAAGAGAAGATCCTCCAACCATGAAACCCTAAAGCACACAAGAAACTTGCACCCAAGAGAGGTGTGCACTTCATCATTAGAAGATGTACTTTCTGAAATTTCCAAATGACAAGTGACTTGTGTGTGTTGTGTGTTTCCTCAATGGGGAAATTACCTTTATTTATACTAGACTGAACAAACCAAAACTAGTGTCTATTGGCACAACATGACTGACCTCAATAACTCAGAAAATAATTAATTATTACAATAAACATTAATTATCTTTCACATATGGTGGAGCCGACCTGTACCCTTTACATCACAATTAGGGTTACAGGTAAATATTACTCTTAGATAATATAACAAGGGATCTCACACATCCACTGGTCTCAGATATTAGGGGCACGCCCACCTGTGCTCAACCACATGGATGTCCTACTCAATAGATCTCTATCTCACTAAGTCCACAGGAGAATCATCTGAAGTACCATCTCAAGCCTGACTCAACTGAGTCCACAAGGCAGGAGACTACACATCATAACAACTCAGTCCAGAGTCTGATGCACACCCATCATATGGGCACCTTCACCCCACACAGGGGTACACATTGTTTCATCTCAATCTAGAGAGGAACGACACACCCAACTCATGGGCATCCTCACCCCACACAGGGGCACACATCGTCTCATCTCAGTCCAGAAAGGAATGACACACCCATCTCATGGGCACACCCAACACATGGGCTCTCTCATAGGTCGACTCACTAAGTCTGTGTCCTGGAGGATGTCTCACGAAGTTGTAATCATCAACACTCCCTCTCAGCTAGGGAGACATTCTCCACCATGCCAAGTCTCTCATGGAAGTACTCGAACTTCGTCTTGGCAAGTGGTTTGGTGAAGATATCTGCAATCTTATCATGTGTAGGAAGGTACTGCACGCGTACTGCTTTCCTCTACACCATCTCTCTGATATAATGATATTTGATCTCAATGTGTTTCGATCTATCGTGAAACACAAGATTCTCAAAGAACTTTACACAACTCTGGTTATCACAATGAATAATGGTAGGATCCATCTCATGATCAAATAAATCTGTTAGGATCTTGCGAAGCCACACTACTTTGCAGACTGCCACACTCAACGCTATATACGCTGCTTCTGCAATACTCAAGGACACAGAGTTCTGTTTCCTGCTGCACTAGGAAACCATGGCAGATCCCAAGTTAAAAAAACAACTGGATGTTCTCTTTCAGTCCACTGCGCTCCCTGCCCAATCTGCATCGGCATATCCCTGCAAACTCATGTCTACATTGGAGGCATATCTCAGGCCATATCCAATTGTGTCTCGTAGATATCTAAATACATGTTTCGCTGTTATCCAGTGAGTCTGTCTCAGCTGACTCATGAACTGACTAAGTACATTCATTACATATCATATATTGGGTTTGGTGTTAACCAGATACATCAATGATCCAATCAACTGTCGGTACAAATGTGGATCAATCTCTCCTGAATCAGTAGAAGCATCGTTCATGTTTTTCAAATCCATCAACATCGGTGTAGGCATGGATTTGTAGTCTGTCATATATAAATTCTTCAATATCTCCACTGTATATTTTCCTTGACTCAGGAAAATCTCATCAGTCCTCTGCCATACTTCTAGTCCCAAGAAGTAGTGCATCATACCGAGGTCCTTCATCTCAAATTCAGAAGTCAGTGCTTGCTTGCATTCAGTAATAAGTCTTTCTGAACCAGTGAGGAATAACTCATCCACATACAGGACCAAGATTAGGCACTCGTCACTGACAATATGATAATATAGGTTTGGATAAAAAACACTCTTGTTGAAGCCCAAACTCATCAAGAATCCATCCATCTTCTGGTACCAAGCACGAGGTTCCTGCTTTATTCCAAACAAGGCTTTCTTCAACCTGCACACATGAGATTTCTCATCGTGTATCACGAATCCTTCTGGCTTCTTGATGTAAACTTTTTCCTCAATCTCACCATTGAGAAATGTTGTCTTTACATCCATCTGATGTAGTTTCCAACCCATGGATGCAACTAGTGCAATGATAGTACTGATGGAGGTGTATCGGGCCACTGGAGCAAATGTATCCTCATAATCAATTCCCTCCACCTGTGAGAATCCTCTAGCTACAAATCTCTCTTTGTATTTCTCGACACTTCCATCCACTGCATGCTTGATTTTAAAGATCCACTTGGAAGTTACTACATATTTCCCTTCTGGTCTCAGAACAATATCCCACACATCATCCTTTAAGATGGACTGATACTCTTCTTCCATGGAATCTTGCCATACCTGCTGCCCTGTCACTTCTCCATGACAAGAAGGCTCAGTATCAATGATGTGGCTCATGGCTGAAAAATAACTCAAAAATCTCTTTGGTCTCTTGCTCTCTCGGAATGTTCCCTGAGGAGCTGCATGTCCCACTGCCTCCTACGGAGTTTGTCGAGCCTAGGTAGGTATTTTATGGCCTACTGCAATGTCTTTGGGAACATCAACTGGAAAAACTGGATCAACTGGAACAATGGTCCTCCCTCTAAACTGCTGAAGGGGGAGAAGGTATTGTCTCGCTATCAATCTCCATCTGAGATTCTCTGGATCTTCAAAAGGCTATCTCTTCTTCAAAGATGACATCTCTTCTTACCTCAATCTGTCTCTGACTAGGGATGTAGATTCGGTAAGCCTTTGAAGATTCATTGTATCCCACAAATGTACCCTTTCTTCCTGAGGGGTCTAGCTTGGATCTCTTTTCTTTAGGTACATGAAGATATACTGGACACCCAAATATCCTGAAGTGTCTTACCTCAGGCTTCACTTCGGTGAAGGCTTCTTCGGGAGTGATGTTCTTCAAAATCTGGTGAAGACTCCTGTTCCCATAGAATCATATGTAGATGTGTTGATGATTACAGCTGCGTGAGACATTCTTCAGGACACAAACCTGAGAGAGAGCCCCTGAGAGGGGTGTGTGGTTCCTATCTGAGACAGAGTTGGAATGTAGAGATGGCCTCCTCCTTACAGAGAGTTGAGAAGAACTCCAGATGATTCTCTTGTATAATGTAGTGAGAAAGGAGATCTGCTGAGTTGGACATGCTTGTGGATGAGCACAAGGTGAATGTGTGAATTCCCATAGAGTTGGATGCATCGTCACGAGACAGAGATGAAATTGATGTATTAGCTGTGTAATGCAGTGGGAAAGAAGATCTATTGAGTGGACGTGCCTGTGGATGAGCACAGGTGAACATAATCCTATTGGTTGAGCACTAGTGATTGTGGTTCTCCTGTGAGACGCAATGAGATAGAGATATGGACACCCTATGGATGTGCCCCTAGTGGCTGAGCACTAGTGGCTGTACGAGATCCGAAATCTTGGACTTGATACATTCAAATGTGTGTGAGCCAATGAATGTTGCATCTTTGAATGGGTACTTATACTATGTACTCTTCATAGATGATCACTCCCATAAAAATTTGATTTACTTTCTGAAGAACAAGGATGGAGTCCTTGCAAAATTTCAAGAATTCAAAGCTCAGGTTGAGAACCAGACCAGAAGAAAAATCAAAGTATTAAGATCAAATAATGGAGGAGAATACACCTCAAAAGATTTCATCAGTTTTTGTATTGAAGTAGGGATCAAGAGGGAGTTCACAGATCCTTACAACCCTCAACAAAATGGGGTTGTTGAAAGGAAAAACAAAACTATCATTGAGGCAACCAAAGCAATGATACATGATCAGAGCCTACCTATGACTCTATGGGAAGAAGCATGTATGAAAATAGTATATGTTCAAAACAAAAGTCCTCATCAGATCCTGAAGCACATTACTCCAGAAGAAGCCTTCACCAGAGTGAAGCCTAAGATTGGACACTTCAGAATATTTGGGTGTCCAGTATATTTCCATGTACCCAAAGAGAAGAGATCCAAGCTAGAACCCTCAGGGAGAAAGGGCACATTTGTAGAATACATTGAATCCTCAAAAGCATATCGAATCTACATTCCTGGTTAGAGACAAATTGAAATAAGAAGAGATGTTACCTTTGAAGAAGAAGTAGTCTTCCAAAGATCCAGAGAAGCTCAGATGGAAATTGATAGTGAGACAATGCCTTCTCCCCCTTCAGTAGTTCAGAGGGAGACAAACATTATTCCAGTTGATCCAGTAGCTCCAATTGATCCAGTTGTTCCAGCCGATCCAGTTTCTCCAAGTGACATACCCAGAGATATTACAGTTGGACATAAAAGGCCTGCTTGGGCCCGACAAACTCTACAAGAAGCAGAGGGACATAAAGCCCCTCAAGGAACAACCAGAGAGAGAAAGAGACCAAATAGATTCTCAAGCTACCTTTCAGCCATGACCCAGATCATTGAATCAGAGCCATCTTGTCATGGAGAAGCTAAGGTGAACAAGTATGGAAACATGCCATGACTGAAGAATACCAATCTATATTAAAAAATGATGTATGGGATATTGTTCTAAGACCATAGGGAAAGTCTGTAGTGACTTCCAAATGGATTTATAAAATCAAGCATGCACCTGATGGAAGCATCGAAAAATAAAAAGCGATATTTGTAGCCAGAGGGTTCTCACAAGTAGAGGGAGTTGACTATGATGAGACTTTTGCTCCAGTAGCTTGATACACCTCCATCCATTTTATCATTGAACTAGTTTCTTCCATGGGTTGGAAGCTACACCAGATGGATGTAAAGACAACCTTTCTCAATGGTGAAATTGAGGAAAAAAATTATATCGAGCAGCCAGAAGGATTCGTTATACACAATGAAAGATCTCATGTATGTAGGTTGAAGAAATCCCTATATGGTCTAAAACAAGCACCACATGCTTGGTATGAGAAAATGAATGGATTTATGATGAGTTTGGGCTTCAACAAAAGTGTTTTTGATCCAAACTTATATTATCACATTGATGACAATGAGTGTTTGATTTTGGTCCTATATGTGGAAGACCTTTTCCTCATCGGTTCAGAGAGACTCATTGCTGAGTGCAAATGAGCATTGACTGCTAAATTTGAAATGAAGGACTTGGGCTTGATGCACTACTTCTTGGGACTAGAAGTATGGCAAAGGAAAGATAAGATTTTCCTGAGTCAAGGAAAGTATACTGTGGATATATTGAAAAAGTTCGGTATGACAGAATTCAAATTCATGCCCACCCCAATGGTGATGGATTTGAAGAAAATGAGTGATATTGATTTAGGAGAGGTAGATCCACACTTATACAGACAATTGATTGGATCACTGATGTATCTAGTTAAAACCAGACTGGACATTTTCTATGCAGTGAATGTGCTTAGTCAGTTTATGAGCCAACCGAGAGAGACAATCTGGATAGCTGCAAAACATATATTGAGATACTTACGAGGCACAATTGGTTATGTCCTAAGATATGCCTCCAGTGTAGACTTGAGCCTGCAAGGATATGACGATATAGATTGGGAAGGAAGCACAATGGACAGAAAAAACACCTCTAGTTGTTTCTTCACTTTAGGGTCTGCCATGGTTACATGGTGTAGTAGAAAACATAGCTCTGTGGCATTGAGCACTACAAAGGCAGAGTACATTGCATTGAGTGTAGCAGTTCGCAAAGCAGTGTGGCTTCGCAAACTTCTGACTGACTTATTCGATCATGAGATGGATCCTACTATTATTCATTGTGATAACCAGAGCTGTGTAAAGCTCTCTAAGAACCCTGTGTTTCATGACAGATCGAAACACATCGAGATAAAGTATCACTATATTAGAGACATGGTGTAGAGGAAGACAGTACACGTGAAATATCTTCCTACTCATGAACAGATCACAGATATCTTCACCAAACCACTTGCCAAGAAAAAGTTCAAGTATTTCCACGAGAGACTTGGCCTGGTGGAGAATTCCTCCCTAGCTGAGAGGGAGTGTTGATGATTACAGTTGCATGAGACATTCTTCAGGACATAAACCTGAGAGAGAGCCCCTGAGAGGGGTGTGTGGTTCCTATCTGAGACAGAGCTAGAATGTAGAGACAGACTCCTCCTTACAGAGAGTTGAGGAGAACTCGAGATGATTCTCCTGTGTAATGCAGTGAGAAAGGAGATCTGTTGAGTTGGATGTTCATGTGGCTGAGCACAAGGTGAACGTGTGAATTCCCATAGAGTTGGGTGCATCGTCATGAGACAGAGATGAAGATGATGTATTAGCCTCCTCTGAGCAGAGAGTTGATATGATGAACTCCAGATGACTCTCTTGTGTAATGCAGTGGGAAAGAAGATATGTTGAGTGGACGTGCCTGTAGATGAGAACAGGTGAAGGTAATCCTAGTGGTTGAAAGCTAGTGAGTGTGGTTCTCCTATGAGATGCAACGAGATAGAGATATGAACATCCCTATGGATGTGCCCCTACTGGATGATCACTAGTGGGTGTATGAGATCCCTTGATATATTGTTCAAGAGTTAGACTTGTCTGTAACCCTAATTGTAATGTAAAGGGTACATGTTGGCCCCACCTTAATGTAATTGATAATTAATTTAAAAGATAATTAATATGGTTATTATTAATTATATTGTGAGTTAGAGAGGTCGGCCCTGTTGTGCCAATAGACACTTCTGTTGAAAGGTTAAGTTAAGTCTAATATAAGTAAAGGTAGATTCCCCATTGAGGAATCGTATCTTTTGTGTGAGTTTGGAAATTTTAGTAAGTGCATCTTCTTGGGAAAAGTGTGCACTTATCTTGGGCACTAGTCTTCTAGGGTTTGCAAGCACCCTATTGTGTGCTAGGTTTTCTTGGTCGTGAAGGTCTTTCTCTTGAAGAATATAGCAAAGGATTTGGTTGGGTTTTCTTCCCTTGTTGATAAGGGTTTTCGAGGATACTTCTTGTGTTCTTGTGCATGGTGTTTCTTTTTGTGATCTTGGTTGATGCAACATAATTGTTTATGGTTTAAGTTAAATGATAAAAATGAATGAACTTCATGCTTAAACCTTGCTTATTGAAAAGTCAATAAGATGTTGATCATGTATCATTGCTTTGATTGCTTCAATGATGATTACGTTCTTCCTCTCTGCAACCCCATTTTGATAAGGGTTGTAAGGAACTGTCTACTCCCTCTTGATCCCTGCTTCAATACATAAATTCTTGAAATCCTTGGAGGTGTATTCTCATCCATTATCTGATCTTAGTACCTTGATCTTTCTTTCAGTCAGGTTCTCAACCTGAGCTTTGAATTCTTGAAATCTTGCAAGGAATCCATCCTTGTTCTTCAGGAATTAAATCCATTTTTTTCGAGAGTGATCATCTATGAAGAGTACATAGTACAAATATCCATTCAGGGAGGCAAAAATCATTGGCCCACACACATATGAATGTATCAAGTCCAAGATTTCTTTGGATCTATTGTCATTGCTCAAGAAGGACCCTTTGACATTCTTGCCAAGGGCACAACCTCTGCAAACACCTTTATGATGAATCTGTATCTCTAGAAGGCATGTTACCATTTTACTTAGAGTTGGAAGAGCTCTATAATGAATGTGAGCAAGTCTCCTATACCATAGCTCACTCAAGCTGATAGTCTCATGTAATAGGGCCTGGAATGGTCTGATGGTCAATCTGTATAAGTTGTTTTCTCGAACACCAATTACTCTGGCAGAATTTATATATAAGTCATTGTTCCATGCAAGAAATTTTCCTTCAGAAAAGGTAACCTTGTAGCCTTGGTCTTCTAAGGTAGAAATGGAGACAAGGTTCCTCTTCATCCCATGTACATATAGTATGTCAGAATATAGATGGAATGTAGAAGTTTCAACCCCTTTCACATTATATCTGGCATTGTCTCCAAGTACAACATGTAGATTTGTCTCTTTCTCAACAAGATCTATCAGGTGATCTCTAAATCTGGTCATGTGCCTGGAGGCACCACTGTCAATTAACCAAGTATCATTATCAGTAGGAACCATACCTGAGAGTGCAGAAATGAATAAGAAGGCTTCTTCTTTGATGTCTTCATCTCTCTGAAGTCTTGGCTTCCAGGAACTGCATTTTCTTGATTCATCAAGCTTATCTTCCATCATAGTTATGCTCATCATACTTTTAGATTCTTCACAAACCCTTGCCAACTAGGCTAGAATACCTAACGACTAGGCTAGGCTAGCAACCTTAGGTTTGTTTGGGCTTATGACTGCCAACAATAAGCCTTGAAAGTTAAAAGAACATTGGTGAGTTGAAAAGCTCCTTTAATGAGCTGCAAAAACCCTAAATCTAAATTTTCTGAAGGGAATTGCGAAACCCTAGAAGCCCTAGGGTCAAAAATATTTTTTTTTTCAGAATTGCAATCTGAAGCTTGTTGGAGGTGCACTGAAGGAGGTCGTACACTCCTATACAATTTTTATCCCCAACGTCCAAGTTTAAGGTGTTGAAATCACTCAAAAGGAGAGGGTCGTACAGATTTTCTGGAAACCCTAGGAGGGTCATACGACTCTACAAAAGAGGACAACTTTCTTGAAGCTTGTGCAATGGGTTCTTCAAGACCTTTGCTATGATTCCATCTTGAATTTTCACTATGCTAGGCTCAAGCATGAGGTTTATTTCATTTTATCATTTATTTGAATCATAAACAAATGTAGCTACACAATGTACAAGTGTTGCAATAACCAAGATCACAAGAAGAATAACCATGCACAAGAACACAAGAAATATCCTGGGAAAACCCTTCTCAACAAGGGAGAAAAATCCAGCAATCCTTTGCTATATTCTCAAGACAAGATCCTCCAACCATGAAACCCTAAAGCACACAAGAGGGTGCTCTACTACCTTGAAACTTGCACCCAAGAGAGGTGCCCACTTCAGCCCTAGAAGATGTACTTGCTGAAATTTCCAAATGACAAGTGACTTGTGTGTGTTGTGTGTTTCCTCAATGGGGAAATTACTTTTATTTATACTAGACCGAACAAACCAAAAATGGTGTCTATTGGCACAACAGGGCCGACCTCAATAACTTATAAAATAATTAATTATTACAATAAACATTAATTATTTTTCACATATGGTGGAGTCAACCTGTACCCTTTACATCACAATTAGGGTTACAGGTAAATATTACTCTCATGCAATATAACAAGGGATCTCACACATCCACTAGTGCTCAACCACTAGGGGCATGTCCACATGTGCTCAGCGACAGGGACATCCTACTCAACATATCTCTATCTCATTGAGTCCACAGGAGAATCATCTGGAGTACCATCTCAAGCCTAACTCAACTGAGTCCACAAGGAAAGAGACCTCACATCATAACAATTCAGTCCAGAGTCTGACACACACCCATCACATGGGCACCTTCACCCCACACAGGGGTACACATCGTTTCATCTCAATCCAAAGAGGAACGACACACCCAACTCATGGGCATCCTCACCCCACACAGGGGCACACATCATCTCATCTCAGTCCAGAGAGGAACGACACACCCATCTCATGGGCACACCCAACAGATGGGCTCTCTCACAGGTCAACTCACTCAATCTGTGTCTTGGAGGATGTCTCACGAAGTTGTAATCATCAACATGGATAACATCTACAATGAAATTTATACAACACAAATTAACAACAATAATTATTTGTCCTTTATTTAAGCACATAGGACTTAAAATCCTTTGGAATTCATTACATTTACCATGCACTAGGCCAAGCATGTTCTGTCACATTTAATTTCAATAAAAATCAAGAACCTCTTTTTTTTTCAAAGGAAATCCTCGCGGAAAACCCTTCGAGTACTTCCCCATGATTCATGGATGGTAAACTGAGTAAATTGTTGGCCCGAATCATAGGTCCTAACCCCAAGGGGATCAAGAGAGTTGAACCCGTGACCTCCCCAATTGATCACTGGGGAGAGATCTCACGTCTGGCTCAAGGCCGCTTGAACCAACCCTTGGAGCTAAAAATCAAGAGTATTTTATTTTAATGTTCATCATATTTAAAACAAAGCAGTAAAAATTAGTTCATATTTTTTTCTTGAAACAAAGAAAAATAAATCATAATTTTACTTATATAAAAAAATATTTTCATAGATGTGAAATTACATTTCAAAAAGGTCCTTTTCATGGAAAGTAAATAACCATTGGTCATTTAAGTAGGCTTCTCCAATAAATACATCAAAATAGGTCCCATAATAGGACTAGATATCAAAACAAAACAGAGGTTGGTGTTACCTCCTCTCACCTAAGGGTAACTAGAGGAGATTATGTCTCATGGTCTGCAAGGAAAACAATGATCCTAGTGATGATGATAATGATAAACATTCTCCACAAAAAGCAGCCCAACAACCCCTCAAATGATTCCCTCCTCATTGAGCTCAACTTATCACACCTAATCAACATGGTTCATCGGATGATGGTGGTCCAACACATAATGAGGTACACCATTCATTGTTTCATATATAGTTTCATATTTAATGCATTAGACATTTAGGTGAGGATCATGGGTTGCAATCAGATAATGAAGCATACGCTTGAAATTTTTCTTTTTTTGCCTTGTTTCATTTTGGTGGCCATCGTTTGTATCCTAGTCGTGTGTTGTCACTCTTGGGGAACAAGGGTACTATAGGGAGGCTTTGATAAGGGTAATGTACCATTCCCACCATATCTAACATTTTCCATCCTAGGACCTTCTATAGTGTACTAAAATTTGGTAATGGTTGTTACATGTACAAAAAGGTCTGTGGTTCATCCTCCTATGAGAAGAAGGGATATAATGTTGAGGTTTATTCAACTACTAGAAAAAATGAATAGAAAAGAAAGAATGTTGTAAAAGAAAGAATAAATGATGGGATATTGAATGGCCAACTTCAAAAGCCAAAGATTAGCTTGAACTCTACCCCCTCATTATGAGGAGATCACCCCTAGTCCTAATGCATCGAATGCATATCAATTAAAAGAACTTTATCCCAGCAAGAAAATAAAAGGAAAGAATAAAGTGCTTGAAATCTGAAAAGGGGACTTGGAATGCACAAAATGAATATCTCAAGCAACAAGTGCTCCCTCTTCAACGACGCTCATGGAAATGGACCAAGCACAATACCTTGCATGTTAATGACTCCATCACCATGAAGCAACCTTGAACCATTTTCATTCACCATACTTGCACTTTGATGGGTTTTCTCAGGAACTATCCCTCTATCTGGGTACTGACACACATAATAGGGTCTTTTGATGGTCCTCCCATACCTAAACTTGTCAAATTGCATAAAGTCTAGGGCTAATGTTAGGTAGCTAGAGAGGTAGTAGTGGGGGCCCAGAGGGCCCATAGTGATAATAGTGGAGGCCATTCAATGTAAGGTGGACTAGGTCCACTATATTATTAAATAAAGTCCACTATGGTAGCTAGATATAATAAATGGGGAGTTAGATATAATAAATGTAAGAGGAATTCTTAGAAGGTTCTACTTCTAGAAGATTCCTCCTCTAGAATGTTCTTAGGTGATGGTAACACTATATAAAGAGGTTCAAACAATGTAATGGGATATGAAGAGAATTATTGTATTTGGAGCAGTAGCTCAATAGGAGGAGGCCCCCTCGAAGAGACAAGTGAACATGAGAGGATCCCTTCCAAAATAGGATCCATTGTATGGTGTTGCCCTACCTCAAGGGTTTGATAATAATAAAGTGTGATTCCTTCTATCTTGTTTTGTGGATCTATTATGTATTTAGTATTTGTGGTGATTATATTTGTAGATCTATTCAGGTTCTTAACAATTGGTATCAGAGCACTTTCTTTGGCAGACATTGTGGGCAAATATTTTTTATTTTTGCAGATTTTTTTTCGGAGAAGAAAAAAATGGTTGTGACATTCCATAAATTTGCAGTATATTTCTGTGAAAAAATTGCAGAAAAAGGTTGTAAATATGAGTTCCTCTCATAAAAACACCCAATTTAAAAAAAAAAATCGTTTGAAACGAAGTCCGGGAAGTCAAGATATTGAAGTTTTAAAATCTGCAAATTTTCAGGGTTTTTTCTGCGGACGACGATGCGATTTTTTTTTCTGTAGCAGCCAGAGGCCAAATTTTCCCAAACAAATTATGGATCTGAGTTCCTCTCACAATTTCACCCAATTTCAAAAAAACAATCATCCGAAACTGAGTCCGGGAAGTGAAGTTATGAACATTTTAAATTCAACATTTTTTAGGGTTTTTCCAGAAAAAACCACGATTTTTTGTCGTAACTTATTATTCTATTTTTTGTTTTTTTTCATGATGGCTGTGGGACCGAAGAGTTCATAAGGTGTTCAGATGGATATTTCCTCTCAAACCCTCAAAGAAATTCTACAAATTACTGAAGCATTCAAATCCCAATTGTATGACACATTAGATGCTAGATTGCACGACCTTGCAGATGACTTCAATGGTAATTTTCGTAGTATTCAAGATTCATTGGATAACATACATGAGACATTTCTTATGGCGGACATCATAGATGAATATAATCAAGAAATATATGCTTGGTATGATTTTGAGGCCGATTGTGATGATTGGTATATGAATAGTTGTCATTTCTGGGATGACAACCACTTTCATATTTTATTTGATTACTCTAATTCACCTTCTGTAGAGAGCATCAATGTGACAAATCAAGAGCCAATGATTATTACCAGTGTCCATCCTGCATATTCTATAGTGGTATTATTCCTTCCAGATTTTGCTATGACCATTTTCCACTATGTGGATGGATCTTCTTATTTGGATTCACATGACAAGTGTCAGTCTTTGGAGCATCATTTTGAGTTGGTTATTGGGTTCCAAAATCTTCCATGATGAGTTTACATGAGAAATTAGACATGGGACCCGAGCTTACAATGGTGGTTGGACTACTTCAACATGGTGGCTTTCCTTTCTACATGAGACTTTGGTTCTCCAATTTTCTTCAACATTATGGTCCACAATTGTCCATGGGACCCTGGTATATGGTTGTACATCAAGCGTTGAGGACAACGCTTTCATAAGGGGGATGGAATGTTAGGTAGCTAGAGAGGTAGTAGTGGGGGCCCAGAGGGCCCATAGTGATAATAGTGAAGGTCATTCAATGTAAGGTGGACTAGTTCCACTATATTATTAAATAAGGCCCACTATGGTAGTTAGATATAATAAATGTAAGAGAACTTCTTAGAAGGTTATACTTCTATAAGATTCCTCCTCTAGAATGTTCTTAGGGGATGGTAGCACTATATAAATATGTTCAAGCAATGTAATGGGATATGAAGAGAATTATTGTATTTGGAGCAGTAGCTCAATAGGAGGAGGCCCCCTCGAAGAGGCAAGTGAACAGGAGAGGATCCCTTCTATAATAGGACCCATTGTATGGTGTTGCCCTACCTCAAGGGTTTGATAATAATAAAGTGTGGTTCCTTCTATCTTGCTTTGTGGATCTGTTGTGTATTCAGTATTTGTGGTAATTATATTTGTAGACCTATTCAAGTTCTTAACAACTAATGTGAAGTTTGAAGAAGATACCTAATGTGAATTGATTATTTGGATTTTGTATTAAATGATGCCCTACTTTGTATTATTCTAATGACTATTGTATCTTGTGATTGTTTGTCTTACCTGATTCTATGGATTTGTTTGACCATGGTGCACTTGACATGGTCCTTTGGAGGACATTTTGAGAACATTTTGATCATGACACCCAAGACATTTTGCATTACACAGAGGACATTGCACCACCTGATGATTGGACATACTTTGGGACCACTTCCCATACCTCTTGAACCTTGGAATATGGAAATATGACCTCATATATTGCAGGCATGGTTAGATTGGCTGTTAGATGGATTGGAAGTCCACACCTTGGAAAATTCACCCAAAGCCACATTATGATTTGATTTGAGGAAGTTACACTTAGATATGACTGGACACCCCTTAAAGAGATTATTGACCCTCATTCCACCTTCGACGTTGACCATGTTGATGTTGACATCATGCACTATGATGATTTGATGATGGTGGGGTTAACCATACAATTAGGGCATCCATTTTGATGATGATTTGGGGTCCTTTGATGATGAGACATGACCTTTGATGAGGAGGCATGAACTTTCACCATGCTTTTCACCTTTTAATGATGAGACATGACCTTTGGAGGCCCTTGCACCCTTCTAGAGCATGATGCCACCCTTGTTAGAGAATCTTGCACTCACACATGTGATATTTAAGGGGACATTTTGGTGTATTAGTATGTTTTATTATTTTTTGAGGCTATTTTGGGGGTTGACCATGACCTATCCACCTTGTATCATGGAAATTTTGTGTTTTTAGGGATTTTTGAGGGATACAATGCTAAGATTTCCTCATATAAAGAGGCTGGTGCTCCATCTTTGTAAATCATAACTCAACACTTGTGGAGAATCATTTATATTTCTCTCCTCTTCTTTTCTATTATGGAGTACTTGTATGCACCTTTTGGAGGATGATCTTATGGTTGCTTTCTTGCTTTTTATGGGTGATTCATGAAACTAAGGTTTTCTCATGCATAACAACTTGGCTTAATAAGTGTTCTTTTGAAGTTTAAGTGTTTTTTTTCGTATATTTTGGTGAGATGATCTGTTAGCTGGTTAATAGTTGCATGCTATCTTGTATCATTGATTCATTTTGTTAAAATCCCTAAGGAAGGATTAATATTGTTTATTCCCTTCCCTTATTTTGTCCATCTAAATTTTGTTGAAGCATTTAGGGCCAAGTTAGGGATTATAATTGCATATCCCCCTAACCTTGTTTCTTCTATTGGTCAAAATCTAGTGTTTATGATTGTATAAATTTTAGGCTTTGACCTAGTTCATTTGATCCTCTTGTTAGACACTCTAGAAGAAGTAGGACAACACCTAGGGTTTATGATGGTATAAACCTTAGGGTTTCTCTCCTAGAATTCCATTCCCAGGCCTATGATGGTATAGTCCTAGGATTTGATTTTCAGATCTTCTTATGCTCCTAGCCTCCATTAAGTATTGTTGCGAATCCATTTTCCTAGGGAGAGAAAATGACACTAGTCTCTCTTACTTACAAGTGATACAAAACCTTAAATTAACTCTCCCTCTCTCCCAATGATTTTATGATAGTTTTAGGATCTTGCATTTTGCATCCTCATGGTCTAATGCTTTGCATTAAATGATTGGAATCATATCTAACATAGTCATTGCTACAATAATTACACTTACGACCATTAGGAATTGTTGTAAGGTCTTCGGCTAGAAGGGTGCAGACACCCTTGCCCAAGTCCTTAAGGAGATAGAATTTGGGGTTGCTTCAACACCCAAGAGTCGCACTTGTTAGGGAAGTGGGTGCATCAAGGGGATTTCCCAAGCATGAGGCGAAGCATGGGGCACACCAAAGAGGTTAGGGCGCGCCGTCATGAGGAGCACACCAAGGTTGGGGCACATAGATCCTAAGGGACACAAAGGTTGACAAGTGCACAGGTTCGTTTGGGTTCACCGGGTCCGCAAAGGGGCGTGTCAATTCATTTGGGTGCATTGGTACGCGAAGGGGTGCGACACACCCAAAGGACGCGATGACTTGTGAACATGACATTTGGAGTCCATATAAGAGCACAAGGCACACAACCAAGAGGACAAGATCAACTTTGAGGTTCTGCGGTAGATTTGGACAAGGAGGGGCAAGCTCCCTCAAGGGGCCAAGTCGCTCCACATGGGAGGACTTGTGTTGCCTTGAGGTGATTCCATGGCCAAAGTTGGGGTGACCTTCTTTGGGTTGAGTCTAGCAGCATGTAAGGTAACTTTGGAGTTGGGAAAGTCTTGCTGCAAGTTTTTTTGAGGCATGCTATGAGATAGAATCGTAGGTTTGTTTGAAGCCTTTTGATAAAGAAGAGATGTTGAGTCTCAGGTGGACACATGTTTTGGGTGCACCATAGGAGTTTCCAAAGTTGTTGCGAAAGATGAGTCTTGGTGTGATGAATCTATGTATGAGTGTTTTGGTGAGTTGAGGTGAATCATGCGAACCTACCCAAGTTGTAAATCGAGCTGTTAGTGCTCATATTATAATTGTTTCACAATAACAAGACTTAGTTCGATGTTAGGCATGTTTTGCGTCGTTCGCACTATATTTGTGTGTCTCTTGTTTGTTTCACAAGTGTTCTATTTGTTTCATGGATGTATGTTTAAATGACCAAGTGTTAAGTTGTTAACAATTTTTCTAAGTATACAAGTGAGTTGCACTAGAATAGGAGTGTGACTCGTCCGTAGCCCAGAAAAAAATATGGGTATGCTCTAGGTGAAGAGGCATAGTCTGGACGAAGTATCCTTGGTGTTGCCAAGAATCCAAGTGAGAACTGTCGTGGTGTCACACACCCTTAGGAGGTGCACGATCATAATATTCATACATGCATCTTGTGGGGACATGACAGATGGTATCATAACTTGTTCGACACATATTTTGAAGAAGGGTTGGTGAGATCTTTACCACTATCTTGATGATAGATGGTATTAGAGAAAACCTTGAAGATAGTTTGGTGAGATATTCACCACTCTGTCACCTTTGTGATAGATGGTATCATATCTTGAAGCACACTCTACTACTACAATGGTGACAATGGATAAGGAGCAGGTGTAAAGACAATTTAGTGGGAACGTTCGCAGACTTGGTGAATAGTTTGGTGGAGCGAATTAGTTCATTGTAGAGATTGTGCATCGAACTTACGACAGAGGTTTCGGTTGATAATGTGGTGGAAGGTTGATCTGGGCACACCACTTGTATAAACTGAGATCAAAGTTTGTGGTGAAATGAAGCACTTGGGCAGGGTGTGTGATCGTAGAGTTAATCGCAGGACTTGTCGCAGATTTGATCACAGAGACAGTTTTGGCACATACTTAGTGAAGGTTCGATGAGGTGGGCTGACCTTTCGCAGAGATAGTATGGGCGTAGAGTTGGTTGGTTTGATTTGTGATGGAAGTAAGTGTCAAACATGTGCACATACCTTGAGAAGACCAAGCACAAAGTTTGTTGGGTGAACTAAGCACTTGGGCAAGGCAGATGAACACAAGACTTGTTGTGGATCTAACCACAGAAGTGATTGCATAAGTGATCGTGAAGTGCAAAAGTTTTGGGTTGTGATGAGTTGAAGAACTTGGGTGAGTTTGACAACTTGATGCGACCTAGAGAAACAAATTCGTAGTAAGGAATTTTGTAGGGCACATTTCCATCATGGAATATTCATGTCATTCATCGTCGATAACAACAATTGAGTTGAGTTGGGTTGTTGGATGAGTGGGTCGACCATAGCCTTCGGATGAAGTGACTTTTCGCAGATTTACTCAAGTCAGATAAAAACAATATCGCTTGGAAGTCGTTCGGTGTGTGCATGGTGCCTTGAAGTGGAAGTAGTCACGGTCTGGAGATGGAAGGACATCGGAGATGAGTTCATCTGGTTGCATAAGAAATTTGGGACTTAGATTCATTTTTGAAGTGGATGGATGGACTCAGCCTTATCTTGCAGCGAAGGTTCTATGCGAGTTTGTGGAGTTGTGCATGGTGATTGAGGGGAGTTCATGTGGAGAGTCAGTGGATTGTACAAATGAAGATCCAGGGAATCATACTTGAACCATGGGTGAAACCAACAATGTCATTGGAAAGGTATGATTGGTTTTGAATTCTTGCATTTCCTAAGTGTTGTGGTGAGTTCTTTGAAGGGAAGTTGAATAACTTGGTGGTTCAAGTGTAATATGTTTCCATAGTGAAAACTGACAGAGTTGTTGATGTGTTTTCACCCATCAAATAGAGACCAATTTTTTTTCTAACTTTGAATGTTCCAAATAATCTTCAATTGTTGATCGTAAAGACCCAACAAGTTTCTAATCAACTTCATTTTTCCAGTTCTTCATCATAAAAGTCTAACAAGGATAGTTTCCTTTTGAAACAAAAGAGAAGGAGAATAATGATATTAAAAGAAGGAGTCATGTATATCTATCTTCTCACTAAATATCCCTATGTCTAAGCTCTATTCAACATATTACGAAATCGAAAACAAATGTCAAATGCTCAAGATATCACCATTTTTTATACACTATTCACCAATTTCCCCCTCCATTTTCGAAATTTTAACTAAGTACTCTCCTTACTCTCTTCATTTAGTCATTTTCTCTCCCCACTTTGTCATTTTTCCCATATCCCATATTCCATTTTCTTTAATCACTACTCTCTATACTTAGACATTGTTCCAATCTTCCACACCATTTCCATATTTAACTATTTTCCACACTTAGCCATTTCCATAGCCCATTTTCATTTTCATTTCCACCATTTACATACTTAACTTATTCCATATTTCATACTTAATCATTTGTACATTCATTTTCATTTCTATACTTAGCCATTTCTACTTTCATTTTTCTATTTCCATTTTCCACTTCTACATTCATTTTTCTATTTTTGTGTTCCATATTACACATAACTTCTCCCCAACACTTAGTCAAATTTCTTAATATTACCATGGGTCCACATGATTTTTATGACACTTCCATATACCCCGCACTCTCGCTTGTACATGGTCTTGCTCGTCTATAGTCTCGCTCCTCTCGATCCATTTCCCTCAAGACTTAGTCATTTTTTACAACTCAATTTTACAAAGTATTACCACAACCCCTATCCTCCCACTCATCCATAGTCCCTCTCCTCTCAATCATAGTCCCACTCCTCTCGACCCACTTCCCTAAATACCTAAGTATTTTTACCAAGATTTACCTCCTTACCTACCTATGCATTCATGTAACCCCTCAGCCTCAATTCCCTCAAGACTTAGTCATTTTATACAACTCTTTTTACTAAGTCTTACCACAACCCCTATCCTCCCGCTCATCCATAGTCTCGCTCCTCCCGATCCACTTCCCTAAATACTTAGTCTTTTTACCAAGATTTAACTCCTTACCTACCTCTGCATTCTAATTAGTCTTTTCACCAAGATTTACCTGCTTATCTACCTCCGCATTCACGTAACATACTTAGTCTTTTTTCCAAGATTTACCTCCTTACCTACCTTTTCATTCACGTTCCCTAAATACCTAGTCTTTTTACCAAGATTTACCTCATTTTTTTAATATTATTTCTCAATACAATTCTTATCCTAAGTTTATTTTCCTTTATTTTTGGGCACACCTACCCCTGTGTGACACATGGATAGATAGAGATGATTGGATAGTTAGTTGGCACAGAGAAGAGTCCCCTATGTGAGTTGCATGTCATCATGAGATCCTCATTAAAACATAGAGAAGAGTCAATTGGAAAATAACATTTGTGAATACTAATTAGCATATGAAGCTATAGAAATCTAGTGAAGGAATAAATTTTTTGTTGGACAATTGGTTGTCATTAATGTCAACCATTGTAGATTGATGTAAACCCTTGGAGAAGTCCGGAAGCCCTAGAGATGTGGTTGAGATTGATGGTGAGTTAGTTTTCATTAATGGAGTGATTGATGTCAACATATGTGTTGGGTGCATTTGATGAAGTCTACATGATGCCCCAAAGGTATGGTTATGGAAACTGAAGTTGGTTGAAGAATATGGACATGAAGGATAGTGTAAATGTAGGTAAGACACTCATAGATGGATAGTCCTTGTCGTTTCGTTTCCGGTGATAGGTTGTACATCGTGTGGTTCCTCATGGTTAGGGAGATATGGCCTTGTGAAGTTGGAAGCCCCAAAGAATGGTCAAGAAGCCCCTAAGCAGTTACAAGTCAATTATTGAAAGGGTAAAGTGGTTGTGAAAATAAAGTAATAGAAGCCCTAAAATTAAGGAAAGAGGTTACTATTAAAAAATATATAAACACCTCAAGGATTCTCTCATAAGTACACACACACTTACATTGAATATTTATCTTGTGAATTTTATGGTCTAATATTTTTATCTATTGGTGAATCTGATGGAAAGTCTAAGACAATGGAGAAAGTGTGAGGAAAGAGCGAAAGTTTCATAGCTACATACTTGTTGTGGGTGGGAATCCCTCCTATGGAATTAGCATTTAAGGACTCTAATCATGCATGCAGAAAATGACCATTTCAAAGGCTTCTAGTCTTTCCTATTCTCCCAACACAAAACCCCACATTCATGCAATACAAAGGTGTAAATGAGATTCGGTAACTCTACCTTAAGTCCTTCGTTTGATGTCGATCCCTTTTCTTTCACTCGCTCTTTGATTGCAAGCCTCCTCCCAAAGATGACCTGCATTCACACATGAACAAACAAAAAGATGTGAACATGCATTTCATATACTAATTGTTGGGTTAGTTGTGACAATATCATAAAATAAACATTCAACTCGAACACATGATATGGTGGGACGGGAAAAGTATTCCTTTTGTATTAATCTTCACAAGAGTAAACTTACAATATGTGGTCGGCACTGCTCCTCGAAACTAGTCCTGGGCTCCTCTTCAACTATCCTCCAACTGCTTTGCTCTATACTTTTCTTTGCAAAAGGATGGCTAAAGGCTGGGACAAGGGGAATGTTAAATTGGGTATAGTCTCTTTACTATGATTTTCCTCCTTTCAAATGGGGCCCCTACCCCTTCTTTTATAGGCTAGAAGGAGCTAGGTATTTGGTCGAATGACCGGCCATGCATGGCCGAAAGGTTTAGTTAACTTGCCCAAAGCTGTTTGTTCCGTCAACGAATTTCCTTTTTCTGTGCTTTTATAGGTACACACGGGCTGTATTGGGGCAGATAGCGTGTACACACGTGCAGTAATGGAGCAGGTCACATGGGCCTTTATAAAGGGTTTTTTTTAAGAAGAGTTGTTCAGTAGTGTTTTGGCAAAGGAGGAGTTTGAGATGGCATGATGCCAGGTAAGTATGTTTGGTGAAAATTAGGGTTATAACAGATGCCCCCTAATGTGTGAGGTCAGAAGAGCATCTGATGGCCGAAATACATTATCAATCTTTATCAACATACCAAACCGGTGAGCCCAGGGACTAGAATTCGAGAGGTGCCATCTGCAAAATAAAAATTGTCTCACCGAGGCGGGCATACCCATGCTTGGGATGAAATAAAATCATGGATACCAATCAAATACACTGTATATCCATGTCATATAACTATATAAAGTGTAGCTGCGAGCAATACACAACGAAGCTACATCTTGAAATAAAAAAGGTATACATGTATAGTATCCATCTTCTAGAAGTTGATAAGGCCTGATGGACGGAGATGAGGTCTTCAGAGCTCGAGCAACAACTTCAAAATCTTCAAAATTCAGGTACGAGTGTAATATGAGTGTATGACTTCACTTCCCAGAGGTCTTCGACGGCTTGTCGGGTATGGACTATAGGATCTTGAAGATCAGACTGGAGGCTTCATTGATTTCAAACAAAGACTTGATTGGAATTTCGGGATGGCCGGGCATGAGGGAAAGAGACAAACTACAGAGGGGTCGACTCAGGCTTGGTAAAAGTTCCCTTCGGCAATAGCACGACAAATGATGAGACTCAGGCAGTATGGAATTTGACATAAGTTCACGATACAGGAGGCAACACAAAATCTCCATATGTTTGGACGAATAACCAAACAAAGGAGGACACAACTCTATGTAGCAAGAACAACTTCCTAAGGTCGTATTAAATCCCAGAGCTTGACGAACAAACGAAAGGATGTGCTTTGTCCAAGGGAGACTCATTGTGCTACCAAATAAAAAGAAAATACTTTTCCCTTCCTCTTTTTGGGGTATATTTGATTTTTCTGTCTTTTTCAATAATTTTGGAAAAATAATAAAAGAATGCTACGTTACAAAGGAGGAATTGAGTGTCACAAACATACTAGTTCCACACGCATGGAACACAGGGATGCTCAGGGCAAAGGGACATATGCAAGAAAAGGACACTCAGGAAAAATCCTCCAGGGGCCAAAGGTGTCAAGATGCAGAGGCAAAGTGCTACAGGGATTGCGTATAAGGCATGCTTCAGATGGTTCGGTTGAGAGCAACATGGAGCCGACATTAGGCCAAAGGTGCTGGTATGCAACTGCGATTAATAAGACACACAATGGTAACATCCTTCGATGTAAGTTTAACGATCCCAGAAAAGGTAAGCTCGACGTTTTTTCATATTTAGAGAGTCTAAAAAAACGTAAAAGGATACTCCGATGGGGTACCTTTTTAGAAGGTAGTCTAGTCGGTTCGAAAAAGGGGTAAACTAGCACCGACAAGACATCTATTCAAAACCATTTTAATGAGTGTGATAAAGACAAGATCACTCGACAATTTTTTCATTTTTAAGGAGTCTGAAAAAAGCTTAACTATGGACTCCGTCGAGAATGTTTTTCTGGACCATTTGAACGAGTGTGAAAGAATAGGGTCACTCGACGATCTTTTCAATTTTAGGGAGTCTAAAAAGAGATTAACTATGGACTTTGTGGGGGTTTCGTTTTCGTAAATTTAGTCCCTCGGGCCCAAAAAATGGTTAAAATTATACCTGAGGGTACTCTTCTAAAGATCCGAGGCCTCTAGAGTATACCTTTGTTCGTACAGTTGACCATCCAGACCGAAAAAGGGGTAAACTACCACCGGATAGACGTGACTTCAAATTTCAGTTTAACGAGCGTGAAAGGTCACAAGATCGCTCGACAACCTTTTAATGTTTAGAGGGTCTGAAAAGGGCTTAAAAGAAGACCCGTTATGTTTTGGGAGTCCCGAGGGTGAGGTCAAGAGTGATAAGGAATCATGCAAATGAGGCTTAAACTCGTAATCAGGAAAAACTAAAAGGGACTCCCGAGCCTATAGTTGTTAGTGACAACATGGACACCATAATGCAACCGGGATCTACCTAGGGCATCCATGTTACAGTAAGCGCTACCACCAAAGTACGACACTTCTAAAGAAGCTATAATGGTTCCGTGTCGCAACTTGGTGGGATCGATCCTATGGCAAAGCGGAAAAGACAACGACATGCAGAAAGTGGAGGTGTAATCCTGACTTAAATGCAATGAGTTGGAAAAAATGACTTTTTACCAAAGGACCGTCAAAATGACCAAATCTCAAAAATATTCCCAATACCCAAAGAAATACTTCCCGTGACCATCCAAAGAAGACTCTTGAACCATCTTAAATGATTTTCAATTTAGAAAAAATGACAAAAGGGTCCGAAAATTGACAAAAAGAGGCCAAAACCTCTATAAATAGAAGTTGACAGCTCATTATCACCATTGCTAATTCATAAATTGACTAAAAGCCAAAACTGCCCCTTTGTGAAAAGAATTGATTCTGGGAGCCTCGGTGGACGAAACAACCATCCGCTTGGACCAAGTAGGTATAAACTACCTCATCTTGCAATCTAATTCTTTATTTAGGAATTTAGTTTCATTTTTTTGGGGGGGCGTTGACCTTCAAAAGGTCGGCCCTACGTCCACGCAAGTTGTCCTATGACAACTCCCGTGTACACTCGCTCTGTCTTATGGTAGACTGCGTGTACACACGACTGTCATCACAACAACCCGCGTGGACCCTCCATTTAGTGCAATTTTTAAAAAAAAAACAAGAATTAACCTTCCTAAACTTTGCCCATGTGCAGGATGTATGTGCACTAGAGAGAACGAGAGCATGATGATATTAGTGCAATGGTTGGGGAAGACCCTAATGTTGTTGCTGTGTTAATGCAATGTGGATTGTTGAATTTTTTTCTGTGTCCTTTTATGCGAGCACAAACTAGGCTACTAAATGCCTTGGTTGACTATTGGCATCCCGAGGCAGAGGCCTTTATGCTAGAGGGGCAATCATTGGTTCCAACGACAGAGGACATATACTTTCTGACTAGCCTCTCCAGGAGAGGGGAACCAGTCAACTTCTGTACGTTTCCCTCTGGGCCTCACAATATATCGGAGTTGATTGGACTCCATTGTGAGGCAGGTACAGACCGGACGAGCTCGCAAGTGTCGATAAGCAAGATCTCAGACTTAGCACTGCAGGCGATCGTGTTGCTCAACGGGCGGATTACTGGGCCTGCAGCTTTGCATCAGGCATCCCATGCACAGATGAACTGTGTCGTTCAGTGCTTAAATGCACAGATTTTTGATTGGAGCACCACATTACTGGATTGTATGAAGAGGTAGCTAACAGATTGTCGGTTGTAGACTCAGAGGAACTTCGGGTTTGGAATGATTCTTTGCTCTTTCTTATTTGAAAGAGTGCCCAATTTCATCCCTTGAGAGGTGGTACGAGGGCATCAAGCCTTTCTTCCCGCGATATGCAGATGGGCAGTGTCGCTGCCACGACAAGGGGGAGGAAGGACCAATGAGTCCTTTGATGACGACTTTTTTTCTTGGTTGTCGCAACAGATCCCAGTCATAGAGGATTACCCTTATGTTGGGATTGACTTCTCAAGAGACCTTGAGATACCGGTACCTCCCGGGGAGGAGCGAGGAGAGATGAGTAAGTTTGCATCGTTTTTTTTTTTTGTTTTGTTAAACATATGTAATTTTTATGTTGTTTTTTATATATATCATTTTTTTTATACCAGAGCATTTGACAGATATGTGTCTATTATGTGCAGATGTGGGGCCAGTGCGACCAACAGATTATGCGAGGAACAAGCGACGTCCTCGGCGAGGGGCCGCACCCGCTGCCGCAGGGGGACTAGCAACAACAAGAGAGATTCCATCTGGTGAGGCTGAGCGGGTTTTGAGATGAATAGAGCGAAATTTCACCTCACTCACTCGCACAGTCCCCATGGCAGAGATTGAGGATCTTCCACCATCTATGCAGCCTCACGTAGTGGGGGTGCCATGAACATGGGTCCAGTTTTTTCAGCATTTGGAAAATGTCGTTGAATATTACAACAGGGCCCACAGGCCCCGTCCTTAGTTAAGATGGACTTTTCACATGCCGAGGGCACTACTTGTATATTTTTTGAGGGCGTAAGCCCCATGACTCGTTGCTGGTCATATTTTTGAGGCCCTTGCACCCACCTATGTACTTTGATGATTTTGATATTATATATGGATTTTTATGTATTTTTATGTCTTATGGATTATATTTTCCTTTAAAAATGTATTCACATGTACATGTGTATGTCTTTCTTATATGTGAGTGAGATGCCAATCTAAGATTTGATTAGCTAGAGTATTTGTGACTTGATTTAATCTCCTAGGAACATGAAAATATGTAATAAGTCAAAGCTTCGTTCTAAGAGACGTACCCTAAGGAATCGTCGGTGTAAAGTAGGATCATGAACATGGTAGACTATATTTAACTGAGACACAAGCAGCTGAGCGTCTAAATAGACTCGAAGGTGAGAGATACCAAATGATAGAGCGTCACGAAGTAACTCAATAACTGCGTTGTATTCGATGACATTGTTTGTGGTGTCGCCTAAACATATACCTCCTGAAGATAATAACTGGCCCTGAGGTGTAAAAATTACCCAAGCTGCGGAGGCAAGCCTCTAAGTGTGCTGCCTAGCACTGTCTGCATACCCAACGGACACCTCTGATTCACTTGATATCTGCCACAGTGACAAAAGATAACATAAAAAACGACACGTCCATAAAACCAAAAGAAACCAGAAAGTAATAGTACAAAGGCTATACATATGTTACAAAAATCTACCCAAGGTGACCTACATATGAGTAATACTTCTTGAGGTATAGCCCATTTCTAGGCTCCGCCAAAGAATTTCCCTCAAAGTCTACCAGAAGATAAGCACCCTTTTTTAGAACCTATTTTATGATGAAAGGTCCAAACCACATGGGTTTGAATTTGCCTTCCCCCAGGGAGTCCTTATCCTGGTTATACACCAGGACAAGGTTGTCTTCAGAGAAAATCCGAGGATGAACGGACCGGTCATACTGGCACTTGACTTTTTGTTTGTGAGCCTTGTTGGCCAGGGCTGCATCATGATGCTGCTCAAGGTATACTAACCGCTCTTTAAGTGGAGAAGTGTCTGACAGTAATTGTACTGCCAACTTTAGGGACATGATATGACATTCTATAGGCAAGACTGCTTCCAAGCCGTAAACGATTTGAAAAGGTGAGAAATCGGTTGCAGTATTAACAGATGTTCGGTAAGCCCATAATGCCGAGTATAACATCAAATGCCAATTTGACTTGGCCGAATTGATCGTTCGTTGTAGGATGGTCTTAAGAGATTTATTCACAACTTCCACCTGACCGTTCGCTTGGGGGTAGTAGGGTGACGAATGTTGTTTCTGAAACCCAAGATTTGATGTTAATTCAGTCATCATTTGGTTCTGAAAGTGACTGCCATGGTTAGTGACAATCTCTCTCGGGACGCCAAACCTTACGATTATCTGGTTGAACAAAAAGAGAGTTGTTGTCTCTCCATCATCTTTAAACGTTGGCATAGCTTCGACCCACTTCGTGAAGTAGTCTACGACTATAATGATATAACGGTGCCCCCTTGCTGAAGGAGGGTTGCATGTTGTGTAATCAATCCCCCACTTGGTGAAGGGACTGACTGTGATGACAGGGAACATGGGAGCAAGATGTGCCCTCATCTTCCGAGAGAAGATCTGACACGGGTGGCACTTCTTGACCGATTCGATACAATCTTTGATTAACGTTGGCCAGAAGTAACCGGCTCGTAAAATATTTTGGTCTGTTGCCAACCCAGACAAATGACCGCCACATGCTCTAGTATGGAAGTCGTTAATCACGATAACTTCTTCTTCATGAGTGAGACATCAACGAAGGATGCAATCTACACCTCGACGATACAAAGTGTCCTCGAGTATGAGATAGTTCTTAGCCTGATGGCGTATACGACGAGGCTCATCACGAGAAGCAGAGGAGGGGCACTTCAAAGTCTAGAGATAAACAAGTATATCTCCATACCAGGGATCCGAAGATGCGATCAAAAACATGTCTCCTCTAATAGGCGACTCTTTGGGCATAACCTCACCGGATTCAACCGGAAGTTCCGAGATGAGTTCCGCAAAGACCAGTGACTTTTTGGATTTCGCCGAAACAAAATCTAAGTCAAATTCCTGAAGGAAAACTATCCATCTACTAATCTTCCCACCAATGACACATCGTGTTAATACGTATTGAAATGGATTCACAATGACAATGACGATGGTCTTGCGAAACAAAATATAATGACGGAACCGTTGAATAGCATGAATGAATTCCAATGCCAGTTTTTCAATATGGGAATAATTGAGTTCCGGTCCAACTAGGCCTCGACTCAGGTAATAAATCACATATTCTGAGAGGAAGTCATCCTCCTGAACTAAGACCATACCGATAGTCGACTCTGCCACAACCAAGTATAATAAGAAATCTTTGTTATAATTAGGTGGCCGGAGCAGAGGGGAAGTCGTGAGGGCATGTTTCAATGCATTGAAAGAGTGTTGAGCGGCGTCTTTCTTTAGCTAACACATAAATCCCTTTGTGATCTCAGCATAGTTGGCTATGAAACACCTCAAAAAGTTCACTTTTCCCTGTAAACTTTGAAGATGAAGGATTGTACGCGGGGGAGGTAACTGAATTATTACCTCCACCTTGAGAGGATCGACCATGATCCTTGTTGTTGAGACTACGAAACTGAGTAGCCATCTTGACGTTACAAAAAAGATGCATTTGTTTGGATTCAAGCGAATCTGGAAGTAGTGAAATCGCTCAAATATAAGTCAGAGGTGTGTGGGATGATCCGTTCTCTTGCGAGATTGTGATGCTAAATCATCTAAATAAGCTTCGACTATATGCTTGAGATCATGGAAAGCAAAAGACATGGCCCGCTGGAAGGTAGTTCCAACATTTTTGAGACCAAAAGGCATCTTACGATAGGCAAATGTACCCCATGGACAGATCAAAGCTATTTTGTGCTAGTCTTTGGGTTTGATCTATATCTCATTATATCCCGAAAAACCATCCATGAAAGAAAAAGCCTCGCAACCGGCGCATTCATTGACTACCTGGTCAATGAATGGCGTGAGAAAATTATCTTTTGGACAGGCTTTGTTCAAATCACAAAAATCTGTACATACGCGAATCATGCCCTATTTCTTATTGACCGACATAGGATTTGACACCCATTAGGTCAAATGGACAGGATAGATAAAACCTTCTTTGAGCAGTTTCTCTACTTCAACCTTAATAGTTGCTGCTTTCTTGGGATTAACTGGATGAAGCTTCTGCCGAACTAGCTTAGCATCAGGATAAGTTGTGATTTCATGTTCGACTATTTTTGGATCAATGCCTGGAATTTCCTCGTAAGACCAGGTGAAAACGTCGCAAAATTATTTAAATAAGTCTGTGTATATTTGAATCTCTTCGGGGGAACAGTCAGCTCTGACAAAAACATTCTCCATGATGCCAGGGATTTTGGAGATGTTAATTGGTATAGTTTCAACGATAGTTTCCATATTACCCTCGGCATAAGCCTCATGTGTAGCCAAGGGATTGATAGGACAAGACCTATCTCCAGTCATAGTCCAGGTGAATTCCCCTGCTTCGATTCTACTTAACTCTGGGAGGAAGTATGATCTGTGATGGAGATCATCCCAGGGTTTGTCCGGACTAGTCATTGCTTCAATGATTACTTCGTCTGAGGGAAAGACTAAGTCTAACGAATCAGTATCAACAAGGGAACCTTGAGCCCAAATAGGCTCTAGAATTGAATCTAACTCTTGTGAAGGAGTTGGATCGGTGTCGGTTGAATCTTGCTAGACTAAAGAGTATGCTACTTCTGCTGCAGACAAGGGAATGGACATACCATGGTGCCCTGTCCCTTCCATCGTGACTGATGGGGAAGGAAGAATCCACAGATCGTTGAAGTAAGTCATGTGAAATGACGAAACTTGGAAAATATCAACCTTATGGTGGTATGATATGAACTTGATATTGCCTTGAGGAGGCGAGTAATCGAAAGTAACCATCAAAGGTGGGCACAAACCAACCCCTACGTTGACGACACCCGGTTGAGGATTATCAATCATCGGGACCGTGG
Source organism: Picea engelmannii (assembly GCA_009831015.1). Classification (NCBI taxonomy): domain Eukaryota; kingdom Viridiplantae; phylum Streptophyta; class Pinopsida; order Pinales; family Pinaceae; genus Picea; species Picea engelmannii. The sequence goes on along the minus strand of ML779098.1, from coordinate 315,580 downwards.
ATGCCCCCAATGAAGGGTCAGGTCGGGAGAAGGACAATTGATCAATGGTCACAATCTGACCCTCTTGTGGAAACAACAAGACCCAAAAAACTGTAGCAACCATTGCCTGCATGGCATAGGTCCAACTCCTATCTAAGAAGAAATTGTAGTCGAGGGATGCATCGATTACTTCTACCTCAACGCACACGGTCTTCCCTCCTAACTGTACGGGGAAAGAGGGGATGATTCCATGTGGTTGGAATGAACGACCGTTGAAAGCGGTAAGAAGAGTAGGTGACAGAGAGAAAACAGGCTGGCCAATGGCCTTCCAACATGCCAACAACATGATGCATGTCGAGGGGCCCTCATCAACCACCGTGTGAAAAATGTTTCGAGTAAAATTTTTCGTGGGGTAAGCCACTACTATCTAAAATGCTACGTGGTAAGGGAGACAAGGTTTTAAGTCGGTTGTATCCAACATGATTGTACCTGGATTACAATTCTCAGAAGATCATAAAGTGGCTAACAAAGCTTTCCTCTAGGAAGGGCAGCTTTGGAGGACCTCCAAAGCGGACATCGCACAAGGGGTTTGAGACAAATCCTCCACCACATAATAGTTCTGGGTGGCCCTTGCATTTGGGTTGTGATAAGATTTCTTGAACACACCTTTTGGGATGCGTGTCATCATTTCTCCCAAAGTCTTCTCGATCTGGAGAGGAAGAGATGGGATTTCAACTTCTTTACCTTTCTCAGAGGTGATTGGCTTACTGTAGTCATGTTCTCTAGTTGATATAAAAGCATCACCTTTCATCATATACACATTCGCGAATGCAGGATTATTTGAAGACGGAGAGGGTCCTTGACCACCCTCTTCCACGCTTGTAGAGGCTTGTGTTAGGTTTTTCACATGTTGAAATGGATTCGTTAATACAACAGGCTGCTGCTGTGACACAAACTTTTGGGCCTCTGCAAGCTGAGGGCACTGGTGGGTTGGGTGGTCTTCTGTGCACAGGTTACACAGATACTTTGCCTTCCATTTCTCAGTGTTTCCCCCACCAACATTATTAGTGGGTTTCTTATCCCCCTTACCCTTCTTACGTTGTTTGTTCTTTCCATCAGGCTTCTAGGTGGCCTTCAGATTTGTTGATTGCACACTGTGTACATTCGACGTTTGGGTTGGGGGAGCAGTGGAAACAGTAGTTTGGCTGGCCGTTGTGTGTTGTATAGAAAATTGTTGCAATTGTTTTGTCAGTTGTTCAGTGGGATTTGTTTGTGATGAACCTACAATACCATCGACATGTGGTCCAGCTCTCTGTCTAGTTTTATCAAGTATGGATCATGGTGCATTCGGCAAAATCTCGTATAGTAAACCAGACTGAGAATAAATTAGATCAAGCTATTGAGCTCTCATGATGGCATCTTCTTCGGAAAACACTCCCGACGTTGCGACATATTTGGATAGCTGGGGGATCAAAGACTTAAGGAACCACTCAAGAAGGAATGCTGGTGGGACTGGTACCTTAATTAAACTCTTTCCGCGTCTCCATTCTCGGATGTGATCAGAGATATGGTTCGCTTTTGTCTGTTTGAAATTGGCCAACAATTCTATGCCGGTGTCGTATCTCACAGGTAATTGGAAATGGTTTAGGAACGCCATTGCCAATTCTTTGAAGGAAGAATATTTCGAGCGGTCGAGCTCGATGTACCATTTCGCAGCATTCCCAATGAGAGTGCGTTGAAACACTCGCAATTGTACGGAGTTGTCTTTCAACAAATTAGACAAGCACCAAAGATGGAAGGTGGTCACATGATCCCCTGGATCTTCGTTAGGCTTGGCTTCGAACTTTGGTATGTTCGAAGGCAATTTCGTCGGCATAGGGGGCCAACGTGGATCGTGATAGATGGGGTCATTCAACAACCTTGTCAAGTCTGGAAAATGTAAGGTTTCCAAGAAAGGTAGTTTTGGTTTTTGTTGATGATAACTATGGAAAAAGGGGCCTGGAGTTTGACTGACACTAGGTTGCCAGGAAAATTTGGGTTGTTGGTCGGGGTTTTGGTAAAAACCATGGCCATGACCAGCATACGGATTTTGCGTTTGAGGAGACATTATCGGTTGATTCCTAAAATAGGGTGTAGATGGTTGGGCGTGCATTACATTCGGAGGACTTTGGAAAGGGTTTCCCCATGCCGATCCCATGGACATAGGTATTGCACCTTGCCTGGGGTTCCATTGGTTGTGAAAAGAATTTCCCCAGATCGGCATTCCTGATGAGGGAACTGATCCTTGCAAAGAATTCCAAGGTCTTGATGCTGAAGAAGTTCCCAGGTTTTCCCCCTGTGCAGGAATAATACCCTGCATAGGATTAGGTTGGCCATAACTGGGGTTGCCCCCAGTCGAGAAAGAAGCTGATGAGAAAGCGTTGTTACCAAATGCACCGAACAAAGAAAAGAATGTCGACCCTACCGACATATTATGAGAAGGTGGTCCTTGACTCCCTACTCCAAGTGAACTATGGTGTGTGTTTGGCCCGGTGGATTGCTGGTGGGTACTGCCGAGCGAAGGGGATGAAGGAGGTATATGAACTCCCCCATAAGGAATAGCGTTAAAGGGAGCTGAAGTGCCCCCATGGGTGATCCGAAATCGGATTCAGAAGCCTATCAGGGCTTGAAAAATGCTCAAAAATGAAAGTGCTCA
>ML779098.1:294366-306233 GCA_009831015.1 Picea engelmannii | reverse complement strand
CCCCACCACTACAGATGCCATACTTGGCCTCTCTCAACATACCGGATCTCACCAAGCTCACCAATGATCCTATATTGCATGACGCCACATGGCCTGCAATGCCAACAAAACTTCCTTCAGACATACCAAAGTTTGAAGGAAAGACAGAGGATGACCCGGCCAACCATGTCATGAACTTTCATCTATGGTGCTCTTCCAATAGCATTATGGATGATTCCATCAGACTACGATTATTTCAACGCACACTTACTGGCCCATCAACCAAATGGTATGTCGAAGAAAAATCAGGGTCCCATACGACCTTTGAGTCATTGGCCAAAGCATTCTTGACCTTATTCCAATTACCCATCCGCCATGACAATGGTCTAGAACTATTGTCTAACTTCAAACAGACCTCAGCCACCCACATCGCTGACCACATTCATGAGTGGCGTAGGCGACATAGTTTGTGCAAAGCAGAAACCACCAAGCAACAATGTCTCGACTGGTTTCTTAGATCACTTGTCTCTCTCCTTGGAAAGGATGTAGCTTCCACCTTCCCTCAATCCGAAGAGGAAGCCATCAGTAAGGCCCAACAGTATGACCTCATCTACGCACAGTGAGGGTACTTATACACAGTACTTCCTGATCTTCCAAAACCTGTGCCATTTGGCCAAGTCAAACCTGGGATGTCTCACTCAGCAGACGGACTAATAGGTGCCACCACGCACCACGGTCCACAACCCCAACCACCACCGATGTATGGAACACCTCAATACCCGTCAGCCTATGGGGGCACTCCTTATTACCCCCCACCCCCTTATCAATAGCCATACCCTGTTGCTATACCTCCACCCATCAGTGGACCACCACCGACACCTCCCATACATCCACCTATTCCCACAAACAGTGGTACTCCCTCAACCTCAACTTATAGTACTAGCGAAAGCACTACGCCTTCCTATGTACCTTATGGATCGGTACCACCCCAAAATCCATACTTCCCATTTCTTGGTCCTCCACAACCCATGGCTCCCCCACATCCACATGCGAGGGTAAACTTTGTTCAACCTTCGGCCTCTCAACAATACCAAAATTTCGAACAGTTGAATACATCCAATCCAACTCACCCATCGAACAATGCCAAGAAGAAAGGTCGGAACAGGAATAACAACAACCCCGGTCAAGGCGGGAATCAACCCCCACAACACCAACCCCCGGGGGGAAACCAGAACCAAGGGAACCAAAATCCCCAAGGGGGCAATAATAACAAACGCCAAGGAAGGAATAATGTTAAAACCATCTTCCCTTGTGCCCTTTGCGGTGAGTTCGGTCATTACACTCACCATTGCCCCTAGATCGCTGATTTCAAACGGTTGAAGGACTTGGGTAGCCTTCCCCATTCTCCTGTACAAACTGCCCCTCAACAGGCACCACAACAATATGTGCAGCAACCCCCTCCCGCCGTGCTGCAAAATCCTATTCCACATCAAGGTGTGATAAACACCCAACAGGATACACAACACCCCCCACCTCAGGTGTGCCAATACCACAACCCCAACAATCCAGCAGAGTCTACAATTCTCCTCACCAGTTAGGAAGAAATCCTTCTGCAAACGCGTAATCGTCAGTATCATACACCCGCTGAGTCTCCTCCCATCTCTCCAGAAACAAACCCGACACCAACGGGACCCCCGATGGTGATCCCTCGCCCATCCGCCGAACCACCCCTTCGCATCCCTCGCATCCCCTTGCGCAGGAATGTCCACAATCCATAGGCTAGGGCCGCTCACAACTATAGCTTGGTAGATGACTTAGCACAATCACCGACTGCCATGTCAGTCTTGGAAGTCCTCCAGACTTGTCCTACGCAGCGAAAATATTTACTTTCCGCCTTGGGGGCAGTCGACCTTGCTGATACTCGACTCATCACCTTTGATCTCGATAGCAGAGAACCCCGTCTTCTCGCCTTGATCACTTTTCAAATACCAGTGAAAATACAGAACATCACAGTTCATCGATGTATCATCGATGAAGGTGCCTCTACATGCATCATGTCCAAAACAGTATGGCAGAAACTTGGTTCCCCGGAACTCATACCCTCTGCCATCACATTACGAGCTTATGACGGACGACCATCCTCTCCGGAAGGGCTCTTCCAAAATGTCCCCGTTGAACTCGGGGGCAAGACTATTCTCATTGACATCGAAGTTATCGATGCCCCACTCGATTATAATATCCTGTTCGGGCGTAGCTACATGTACGCTATGAAGGCAGTGGCCTCCTCTGGCTTTCGGACAATGATGTTCCCCCACAATGGGAAGATCGTGACCATCGACCAAGTCTCACATTATGAGCCTAACCCATCTGCCAACCTCGATAACATTCTTCCCCTCATTCACACCAACCCTGACGCATACCCACTCGTCGAGATGGGTCCTGGGATTTTTAAAGATCCATCCTTGTTAGGGACGTACCATGGAGCACCACCACTCCTCCCCCCTAGCCAAGTATGCGTCATCTCATCTAACGGAACTCACACAGAGGATGCTCTTCCTTCACAGGAGGCTTCAGTCATTCCTGACGTCTCAATAGTCGCAGAACCACTCCCATCGGAGCCTCCTGCACACCCGTCGACCTCAACAGTCCACGAATCCACATCCCCTCAAGGGAATAATCCCCTTTGGGAAACACTCCCCCAACCCCTCACCCAAATTCCCTTCTTTTACCCTCCACCAGGTATCGAAGATTTTCAGGTAGCCGCAACGCTCACACTACCAAATATGGTGCTAGCAATCCCAGTTTGGTATTTACACCCACCAGAGATGGTCCCTCGACCATCCCTTCCCCCACAGGAAGGACTTCCCATGACGATTCCTGTCCTTACCCCCACTACCCCCATACTCACAACCCCCCCTGCTACAGCTGGGGGCAGAAGGAAGAAGAAGGAGCCCACCGTTCCACTTCCTCCACGCATCCCACCCCCTTGCGCACTATGTGAGAAAGAGGGCCACCAAACTAACAATTGTCTATCTCTACCTGAATTACGGAATTTGATTCCCCCCAATCAAACTCTCACAACACCTGTCACTACTGCTAGTACCACTACTACCACCAACCCTTCCAGTAGTAAAGGGTTTAGGACCAAATACGCTTGTGCTATATGTTTCGAGTATGGCCACTACACCCATCATTGCCCAGCACTGCCGCACTTTCGGCAGACATTAGCGGCCGTACGCCAGAACTTCCAGAACAACCCACGCCCTGCTACGTCCTCGTCCAACATCACTGACATTCGCTATGTCACCACTTCAGTCAATGAACGTATGATATGTCCTTTCTCTCTCTGCGATTCACTAGCTCATTTTACATACTAGTGCCCTATGATCCTTGGCCCTGCTTCACCAACCTGCAAAGGCGATACTTGGCATTACCCCGTCCCTTGAGGATCTTCATGTTACTTCTCCCGAGCCCGAGGCACTCCCAACGCCTCCATGGTTCTTAAACGACATCTCTGAGGATTTACCCCGCAATCCCCCAAACTCTCCTGCTCATTCCCCTACGGAGACTTTCCACCCAACCACCATGGGTACTCCTCAATACTTCAATATATGGTTCATGTCGAGTGAACCCTCACCATCTGCTCGCACCACTCCCCTTGCTTCTCCAACAGGGGGCAATCACACTAACACTGAGATCACTCCTCATGACCCCTTGTATTCCCGGCGTTTCCAATGCGACAAGGAAATACTCGAAGAGCTAAAATACCCAGACTCACCCTGGGATGCGCTACATCACCGCGCACTCTTCTCTCCACAGGAAGCCCTCATGCCTCCTAATCAAAACCTCATTTACGCAATCAAAACCAAAGATTTTATCCTGTCCGGGCCTATCGATTGGTTCAATAATCCCATTCCTGCCCCTGATGCATTTGAAGAAGGCAAAATGGCCAACATTTCCCCCACCATCAAAATCGACATTTCCATTAAAAACGACATCATCGAAGAAATCACCATTGGAGCTGCTTGCACTCCTCAGGAAATCGTCGCATATAAAGCCCTCTTTCAAGAATACAGGGATATTTTCGCCTGGTCATACACGGAAATGCCTGGCCTCGATCCCTCTATTGTCGAACATCGCATCGACACCTGGCCTGACATCACACCAATCCGCTAGAAACAACGACCGCTACACCCAGCCAAAGTTGCGGCTATCAAAGCCGAAATTGACAAATTATGCGCTGCCAGGTTTATTTACCCCATAGCTTATACTTCATGGGTTTCCAACCCTGTACCCGTTGACAAAAAATAGGGCACTATCTGCGTCTGCACAGACTTTCGCGATCTCAATAATGCTTGTCTAAAAGACAACTTTCCAACGCCATTCATCGATCACATTATCGACGACTGCGCTGGCCACGAGGCTCTCTCTTTTATGGACAGATTCTCTGGCTATAACCAAATCCAAATCCACCCAGTCGATCAATATAAAACCGCATTCATTACCCCATGGGGTACTTTTGCATATCGTGTCATACCTTTCGGCTTAAAAAACGTTGGCGCAACCTTCCAGCGGGCAATGACATACATCTTCCACGATCTGGCTGAAATCATCCTCGCCTACTTGGACGACCTCACAGCTCGATCCAAGAAACGCACCCAACATCTTGATGATTTACGAATCATCTTTCAACGGTGTCGACAGTACAACATCTGCTTGAATCCTCTCAAGTGTGTGTTCTGTGTCACCGCAGGGTGCCTCCTCGGGTTTATCGTTTCCCAAAGTGGTATTACCGTGGACCCCCTCAAAGTCCAAGCTATCACCGAAATTCCACCTCCCGGAATTTTCGGCAACTTTAGAGTCTACAGGGCAAAGCTAACTTTCTCAGACGCTTTGTTCCTGATTACGCCATACGTGCACACAGTTTCCTTTGCTTACTACGTCACGACATCCCATTTCATTGGGACGACCATGCCCAACAATCATTTGACGATTTGAAAGCAGCGCTTTCAAATGCACCCTTAATTAGTGCACCTGACTATAATCACGACTACATCCTCTACGTATCAGCATCAGCTGTATCAATAGCCGACGTCCTTGTCCAGCTTGGAGATGAAAATCGTGAACACATCATTTACTACGTTAGTAAGAACCTCTTAGGACCCCCCTTGAAGTATAAACACGAAGAGAAGCTTGCTCTTGCAGTTGTCCTTGCAGTCTAGAAACCGTGCCATTACATTCTGCTTCGCACTACAAAGGTCGTCGCAGATTCCAACCCTATGTAGTACTTTCTTAGCTGTCGAAAAATTAACGGCAAATTCGCTCGATGGATCGTTATCCTTCAGGAGTACGACCTCAAGTTTTCAACACCTAAGAGTAAGAAAGCCCTCGTTCTCGCTGAATTTGTCACGACCCTTCCCTCTGACACCACCAGTGCCCCCATCAACACCGACTTTCTAGATGAACATCTCTTTTACATCACTTCGGATGATCCTTGGTATGGCGACCTCCTCGTCTACCTACGAACTCAGAAGTTCGGCAACCACCTTTCACAAGATGATCGTCGACGTATTCTCCATCAGGCCCCCCGCTATCTCCTCATCGGTGACATCCTATACCGGCGGGGTATCGACACCATTCTTCGTCGATGCCTGACTATTGACGAGGCCGACAGAGTCTTAAACGACTGCCACAACGACGCATGTGGGGGCCATCTGTCGGGTATATCCACTTCTCAAAAGATTATCCGAGCCGGTTACTTTTGGCCTACCTTGTTTCATGATTGCATTCATGCTGTGAAACGATGTGAGCAATGTCAGCTCTATGCCAACAAAGCCCCCCCCCCGCCCTTCTTCACCCTGTCATTACGGCCAACCCCTTTTGTAAATGGGGCATCGACTTTATGACTTGTAATCCCCCCTCCAGCAATGGTCACAAATACATTGTTGTCGCTGTTGATTACTTTACCAAATGGGATGAAGCTATGCCCACTTTCAACAACACCGCTGACACCGCAACGCGCTTTTTCTTTAATCACGTCATATCCCATTTTGGCATACCACTCCAACTTGTTTCCGATCATGGGAAACACTTCGAGAATGAGATCTTTGTCGAACTCTCATCTCGGTTAGGCTTCTCTCACGATTTTTCCTCACCATACTATCCTCAGTCAAACAGACAGGTCGAGGCAGTAAACAAAGTCCTCAAGACCATGTTATAGCGCACAATTAATAAACATAAAACCACTTGGCATCATATGTTATTTTCTGCGTTATGGGCTTATCGAACGGCAGTAAAGATCGCTACTGGTTTCACGCCATTCCATTTAGTCCATGGGGTTGAGACAACTCTTCCCATTGAGTGCGAAATACCCACCTTACGCACCGCAATTGAGCTATTACCTGACACTGCTCCAATGGAGCAGCGCTTGCTGAACTTGGAGTCGTTGGATGAAGATCGTCGATCTTCCTTACAGAATAACGAGGCAGCTAAAAAATGATTCAAGGCGACCTTTGATCGCCATGTCAACCTTCGCTCATTCCACGAAGGCGACCTTGTCCTGGCCTATGATATCTCTCATGATACCTTTGGCCACGACAAATTCTAATCACTTTGGCATGGCCCATACATTATTCAACATTGCCTCACCAAAGGTGCATACATCCTGGCCTCCCTCGAAGGCCTCTCTCTCAAGGAACCCGTCAATGGGTTGTATCTCAAGAAATTTTATGCTTAGAAGTAGTCATTCTACTTTAGGTTATTTTTTCTTTTTTAGTGTTTTTAATCTTTTTTCCCCTACCCTCTCGTCTAAACTATCCTTTGTGCTATTGATAGATGCTTCCTCCACCAGCCTACCACATTGGTTATGCCGACGGCGCCAGCCGTTGGACGCAAAATCTCGCTTCGGTGGCTTGGGCTCTCTACACCCCCTCACATGAAATGTTACACTCAAGCGGCATATGTTTGGGGCCAGCAACCAACAACCAAGCCAAGTACACTGCTGTCATTGGCCTCCTGGCCGACGCCCAGCGTCATCATATTCGTCACCTTAGCGTCTTCCTCGACTCTCAACTAGTCATTCTCCAGCTCAACAATGTATACCGTGTACGCGATCCGTGCCTCTTTCGCAAATACCTGCAGGTTAAACTGTTATCTCGACATTTTGATTCCATTACATTTACACATATTCCAAGACAATTGAATCAAACAACAGATGAAATAGCTAACATGGTGTTAGATTGACATATATCACATCAATCTACACATACATAAACATCTCATAAATCCTGTCATAGCATATAGATACAATAGACATCATCATCATCATCAACAAAAAACACATGTAGACAACATCAGGATCTCAAAATATGTATACTCATATATATATAAAGGCCCATCAGGCCATCCGAATGTTTACATACAAAAATACATATGCCCGTAGGCCAACACAACACCTCGGTACAAAAATCGGCTCACCAGCCTATATACAACCAAAAATAAGATACACATCATCCATCATTCACGGTGCCTCTATCGCACCCCCACCTGCTCCTCCCTCAGGAGGAGGTGGTGGCGCACCACCACCTGCCCCAGGCAGTGGTGGACCACCCATGAGACCCTCCTACCCCAGCGGCAGGTGTCCACTCGTCATCCCAGCAAGCACTGCTGCTCGCCGCACTATAGACTTCCATGGTGGCGGTACTCCTATACACTGCTCCAGGAACCCCTCATCCTGGATGTGTATCCACATGCCCTCAGGCACGTCTTGTAAGACCGTCTCCAGACGACGGCGTATGTCATCAAAATCAACTATGGCCACCGCCGGAGGAGCGTGCGATGGCCCCGCACCAGGGTCATCAAACCGGCGCCTCCTCGCTGCCCTCTCGGGCTCAGCAGGTCGCTCCGCGGCATCCTCCCGCCGACGTCTCTCTCCCTGCGGTCGTCTCTCCGGCTCTCGACGAACCGACACTCTCTGCATCTCCACCTCATGCCCACGAGGTGCCACATCTGCACATGCAAAAAACAACAAACAAAAGATCGTATCAGCATCTATATCACATACATACGGACTGATATCTCAAAAACAACATAAGATAAAAAACATGCACAATTATAAGCATACCTCGATGGTCAAAAATCTCCCCTGGAGGCAACACCATGTCCGGGTCACCCCGGAAGTCAACCCCAGCATAGGGGTACTGAAGTACTACCTGCGGCATCTGCCGCCATATCCGCGCGGCCTCGGCTGAAAATTAATGGCCACCTTCGCCACCACCGTGGCGAACCAAAACTGTAGACCATAGCCTCAATCGCGGCTCTCGTGCCCTCGGCATCTCCAACAGAACTCTCGGGCGCAGCATCGACACCCTCTCCAAGAACCAGGCTACCAGGATCGAGCCAAATGAAAACTCTCCTGCACCTGTGGACCGACACCGGTCCAACTGCGCGATCATCTGCGCATGCAACGTCAACCCCCATGCGAACCGCTCGCCGCCCACCACCACCCTCTCCAGCACCAACAGCTGGCCACCACTGATCCGCTGGGTCGCAAGTGACCCGTATATATGCACAATCATCGCCGCTATACAACGATGTGCTAGGGCATCAATAGCACTGATGCTCACCACCGTCCCCGACATAAAGTCCGGGCCTGAGCAGTATCGCGCACCAATAGTGGCAAGGGCTGTATCCCTCGACAGCACAGGCTCTGCCGGTAGAGGCGATCCCCGAAAGGGGAGCCCAGTCAAAAAAAAAATATCCTCCATCGTCGTGATGGGGATCTGCTCTCCTCGAACGAGGAAGCAGTGCAGTTCCGGACTCCACATCTGGATCACGAACTGCAGCAAATACTCCTGTGCCCGTATCAATGGGCACTCAAAGAAATTTAGCAACCCACAGGTTGCTAAAGTCGCTCTCACCCCAGGCCCCTCATTGGCCACAGCCTCTCGCAACTGGGCCCAGTCTCGCTCTCTCCACCGCACTGACATCGTCACTGCTGGCCACCTGCAAACAACACAGAGTCCTATATCAGCTCAGATACCCATCAACAACATCAAACAGACTCGTTTTTTACCCTTAAACCTTGCCTCAAAGGCACGATGTTTTCACCCACAGGCACGCACACATGCGCGCCTGTCTACTATACAGGCGCGCATATAAGCGCGCCTGTTTACTGCACAGGCGTGCTCCTGAGCGCGCATGTTCATCATACAGCCGCGCATAAGTGCGCGCTTGTCCAACCCACAGGCGCGCACTGATGCGCGCCTGTTCAACTCACAGGCGCGCCCCTAAGGCGCGCCTTAAATTCCCCTTAGTGCGCACCCATGCGCGTATATTCGGTGTACAGGCGTGCACGTATGCGCACCTTCCACCGAATCGCCTGCGCATGTGGGCCCATAACCCATACAAAATCCCCTAATTACCCCTGTATGCCCCCCCATACCCGCCCTGCCCAAAAATTGGAAACCTATTTCTATGCAGGATGATCAGACCACTAACATGATACTCGCAAAACACCGATCGGATGCCTCGTCCTCCCTGAATCTCCAAATCTCCTCTGAAATCTGCTCGTCCAGTCACTGTTGCAGCAGGTACAAATGAGGTGGCAATGTGGGCCCTACAACTATATATAGGCCTTTTTCCAAACTTCCACTCACCATTCCAGGAGCCCAAGGTGTCCATTTTTCAAACCGTCTTCAGCCACGGGATCAACATCCCACCACCTACATCACAGCTGTCCCTAGGTCACTTTTTATCCCGGGCCCCTGGGGCGCCTCTTTTTCATATCATGGTCAGGTACGCACATGCATTGTCACATTTATCTAATACATGCTCATATCTTTGATTCTCTTCAGATATTGTTCACTTTTGGGTATTTGTTTCTCATATGTGCAGGTACTTGCTCCTCATCCCTCGGCATCACCCCTTCAGGTATATACTCACCACTGGCATGTAGTCTTTCCCGCTGTATCGCACTTGCATTTCCAGTCACGCTCTCTGATGATTACCTCTAGGATCTCCATTCCCGGCTCTGCAGTACCCACACCTCCAGTTGCACCTTCGGTACTGTTACCCAGTAGCATTCTTACCCACATGAGTTGTCTCATTCATAGCACCTTTTGGCACTTTTTGACACTCATGTTGTTCTTCATTACCCTTTAGGGATGGGAGTCCCGATAGTCTTTCAAACATGTCATGAATCAGCCACATTCTCCTTCTCTTCATTTTGCTAGCTTTCCCACATGGACTCCCAGATTATCTTCATTTTTACTTGCACCTCCGCAGTATCATGAACCCTCCATTTCATCCACAATCAGTTTGCCCATCTGCGAACCTATCCTCATTTCACCTACCTCATACAGAAACTCACCAATGGGGCCCCCACCCTTCATCAGTTTTCCAAGGAAATTCTTCCCTCCCCGGGGCACGCATTTCACAATGGGGCACCCGTTTCTGTATTTGTACATTTCCCCCCCCCAAAAAAAAATAAAAAAAATTATTCATTATTTATTGTACAAACACCTTTATTTCCAACTATTTCATTTTCTTTTGTCGTCACCATTGGCGACTTGCTTCCTTTTGGCCACACGCAACCCATGTCACCCTTGGTTGGAGCATTAGCTATCATCTACCCCTACCGACATCGTCCATATCTTCAGAGTACTCCACTGGTCACTTAACTCTACCCTCTGAATTTGTTCACCTTGTCCCGCCTCTAGCACAACTTATCACCGGTCTTGTCGTCCCCTTGACACTTGACCTTGTTACACGGTTGCGACCACTTTTTGTCTCATACATCCTCCAACCAAGGGCAGTCTTGAGTCTTCCCACTTCTTGACTTAGTCCATGTACCTTTTCCACTTCCTCACCTCAGTAGATTCCACGAAGCCCTTTGCTTCTGGGAGTCGCGTTCCCCTTTTGTCGACATCAGCACAATTTTCTAGAAGGGCGATAGTATCTTGATTCTCATTCTCCATTCAATGAGAGATCTCGGACGGCACAGGGTGAAACACCATTGCTCCCTGCTGTCATTGGCCCCCATAACATTCGACGCCAACACTTTCTCATGTTATGGTGGGTCTTACTTTGCGACTATTGCAGTTATTTTTACCATTTGCCGAAGACCTCTGAACTTGGTAGGGCCATCAATGCCCACATCATCGTCGCTGCTTCTTCCCGCGACCATTACCTATTATTCAGAGTATGTTCCTTTGCAGAATTGTCTTCTGGCTTTATCATCACCGCCCCCGAGGGCGCTGCAGTTGTCTACACCAACACTTCAGTCATCATTTTTTCAGAGTTACATAACACGAGCATGGGGCATGCCCGCCTCGTTTGTACACAGTTGTATATTTTACGCACCTTATGGAAGGTCGAGTTCTACTAGTTCCTTTCTCTTCCAAACGATTGCTCTCACCGATCCCACTATTTCTCTCTCTTACAACAACATTCTCAGTAGAAGAAACATTGATGGATTTCGGCTATACGTATGCTTCTAACCTCATCCATCAGGGGGCATCTGTTATCACTGAAATTTCATCCGCACATGGCGACAAGAACTCAGCATCGTCAAACAGTAATGAAGTCATTCATGGCATTGAATTAATTTCACAGCATTCCAAAAGGGTCAAAAACTATACAAAGTAGAAAAAATTGAAGAGCGCTTTACAAAAGCTGGGTGTGCGTGCACATACGCGTAACAAGAATGTACCATGCGCGCATACGCGCACAATGCACGAATGTTGGCGCAAAAACCCACGCACCTGCTAAACGGTGCATTTATTGAATTGGTCGGCCTCCCAACCACTTATGGATCAGCTCCCAAGCCGATTTGACCCTCAAATCTGAGCTGAATCCGCATGGTAGGCTGGTCAAAGACCTAATGAAGC
>ML779098.1:206570-271503 GCA_009831015.1 Picea engelmannii | reverse complement strand
TTTGGAGGAAGAAGGGACTCACAGTCCCCTTTCTTCATTGTGCTTTGATTTCATCAATTGATCAGCCTAAAAACATTGGTGATATTGGTATTTTTGTGTTTTTATTTCTTTATCCATATGCTCATAGTTTTAGTTTGTTTTTACTTAGTTCTTGCTTATAGTTTTGTTTTATTTTCTCTAACCCTTTCCTCTACAGCTGTCATGCTCTACAAGACCCAACAGGGCATGTAAGCACCCTTTATTTGCTCACCGAGTGACAAATTGGGTGCAAACAATAGTGATAGTTGGACAGGTTGATCAGTGATAGGTTGATGTACAATGACATGTTGATGTGACAGGTTGGATACAGTGACAAGTTGATGTGACAATGGAAGTGACAAAGATAGTGACAGTGACAGTGGCAGTAGAAGTGACAGTGACAATGGAAATGAAAATGATAGTGGCAATGATTGTGGTAGTGACAATTTTTCTACATTTATACTTCAAGGTGGCAGGATGGGTCAATGAAAGGGGGTTGTAGCCTCCTTCTTGTTGGTGCTAGAGAACACAGGGAGTTGGAGATTCCTTTAGGATGGACCTTGAGAATCAGGGGGTTGTAGCCTCCTTCTGGTTGGATCTAGAGAATTCATGGAGTCTTATCTTACTTAAAGTTGGAGCCTGTAAATAGGGGGTCATTCCTCCTTCCAGTTGTAGCTTGAGAATTGGGAAGTTAGTGCTTCCAATGAATGTATTCTTTGATATATAAAAAATCATTCCATGGTTTTCTCCCATTTGGGTTTCCACATAAATTCTAGTGTACTTTGTACTTGATGTGATGTTGTTGATGTGATGCTACTTATGTTTATATGTTCATGAGATACTGATGATATATTGATGATAAATTTGACACACACACACACACACACATATATATATATTGTGGTTTTTTCATCTTGATTCGCTTCCCCCCTATCAATATTCCAACATTTGCAGGAGTCGAGCATACAGAGAAAGATTTAAAGATCCAGTTCCTTTGCGTAAATCCACAGTTTTCAGGAGGAAAAGTGTGTACATCCATAGACTGCAGTGGGGAAAAGCACGAACATCCACAAGAAGACAGTGTATGGGTTGTGTGTTGGCATAATTTACAGGAAAGCATGTGCTTGTCATTGATGGCAAGAACAACAACTATGATGGCATGATTACAGGCAGAGGGTGCATAAGTAATCAAATCTCAGAAGGAGTCAAAGATTAGGAGGAATAGCATGAGTTTTCATAAGGAATCAAGCTTAGGAGGAATAGCGCAGAGTTGCACGCAGAGCGCAAGTGTGTGCCAGGGCCGAGGTCTAAGAGTAGGAATTGCAGGAGGAGAAAAGGTCGAGAGCTTTGAACACTTATAAAATATTCTAAGTCAGAGAGATAGGAAAGATAAAGAGGAAGAATGATAGTGGTCGTTGGATCACCAATCCCGAATACCCGATGACCATTAGATCAATGCCTAGTGACCAGAGGAAGCACAAAGGAGAAGTACAAATCTGATCCGTTGGATCTGAGCACCGAGGATCAACAATCGTTGGATCCAGAAATAAATGCATGAAGGTTAAGCCTTTGGATGAGCATAGGAGAGTAGACTTGTCAAAGTCCCAAAGTCCCAAAGTAAGGAGGGACCATCCATCGTCAAGACGGGAAGGTGGCACACGATCCTCAACTCCAGAGCAAATCACTTCGAGGATTTTTCAGTTTGAGACTTGAAAAACCCGAAGTCTGGAGAGACGAAGAGCCATAGTAAATGACATTCGTCAGATCAGTTTGAAGTGGAAGGACATGATAAGTCATTAAAGCTACATCATAGAAAGATCGAACCGTCAATCTAAGATTTTGATCAATGAACAAGATTCACTTCGTATATAAAGATACGAGGAGGTTACGCTCCATAAAGTTTGAGATTGGAAAAACCCAAAGCCCGGAAATCCAAAATGAATAAGGACCATCAGATTTGGAGGACATACGATGATTGTTCGATCAGGGTTGTTGTTCAGTAGACCACGTCAGCAAGGACACACAACAGACCACGTCTACAAGGACATGTGGCAGACCATGTCAGCAAGACTACGTCAACAAGGACACATGGCACAATCAAACAATGAAAAGTTTGAATTTGATTCGAAATTTTAGGTACATGCAAATAAAAAATCTCAGTGACACATGGCAGCTACTATGCTCATGACACATCATCAAGTGATGTCACTTCGGTAATTTTACTTCGGGATCTTTACCACTAGCAAATGACAAAAGCTCTGAAGTCTCGAATGTC
This sequence comes from Picea engelmannii, assembly GCA_009831015.1. Classification (NCBI taxonomy): domain Eukaryota; kingdom Viridiplantae; phylum Streptophyta; class Pinopsida; order Pinales; family Pinaceae; genus Picea; species Picea engelmannii. The sequence goes on along the minus strand of ML779098.1, from coordinate 269,210 downwards.
GAAGTCCCGAAGTGGACACGAGACATCCGATATGAAAGATCACTTCGGGAGCATTCTCATCCGTCGATCTACTCCAGTGGAAGGATAGCATAAGTTGAAATCTCCGAAGTCCGGAGACACGAAAGGATCATGACCATTGATTCGAAAGGGACACGTGTTGGTGGATTGTCAGCTCCAGGAAAAAGAAAAGGAAATTTGAAAGGTTGGAAAGTTGAGATTTCCGAACCCTTAATACTTAAAGGGATTGTGACCATTGATTCAAATACCACGCGTCGTTAGATCGTGGAATCCAGGTGAAATGCTCTGTGAGAAAGTGGGGTTTGAGAATCGAAACTCCGGAAGCCTGAATGGTGAAATCAATCTCGTCTGTTGGTTTGGAGGGATACATGTCACCTGATCATTGAGACTAAGGATCGCACATGGACAAAGAAAATAAGGTAGAGCCTTCGATTGAAGAGGACAAATGTCAGCAGATATTCCATTCTGAAAGATATCCAGTCAACAACAACAGGGTTTGAGATTTGAAACTCCGGGAGCCCAGATCACGAAGTAAATATCAGCTGTTGATGTAGGAAGGTGAGATCTGGTCCATAGACTTGAGAGGATAGATCTGAACCGTCCATTCAGGAGCACCATCAAGATCGTGATATCAAAGGTCATGCTCCATTGCGGGGCCAAAACATGCTTAGGTATTAATTTCTCATGAGCGGACTGCAATAGAAACCACGGTTTTGGAGAAAGGATGCATGGAGACTCATAGTGAATTGCGGGGCGAAAAGATGGTTGCCCTCAAACCGCCTATGGACATGCCCACAATCGCGTGGTCACATGAAGCTCATAGCCCAAGGTCATATTGTGAAACGAAGCCAGCGCTCACTAGACAAAAATCAAGAAGTGCCTTTTTGAATAGGCCTTTGGTCAGCGCTGATGGTCACGTGAAATGAGGGGGCTTAGAAGGAAAAGCTAGTGCCTGCTTCGAAGTTTTTCTCAGGAAGGGAAAAGGTGCCAAAGGAACGCGCGCGCATAAGTTTTCTCTTTAACTGTAAAAAAGGACTGATTGTAACTGCCAGAAACAGAGTGATTGTATCTGCCAAAGAATTCGATGAGCTTGAGTGTGATCACCAGAGGAGCTGAAGAGTCTCGAGGTAACTACCAGTTAAGTGAAGATTCATCATTTAAACAATTGATAGAAGGAAATGCGTCGAAGACTGTAACTGCCAAAGAAGTCGAAAAATCTCAGGATAACAACCACTGATGAAGAACAAACTTAGGATGATCGCTAGAGAGGATGAAGAGTTGAGTGTATGCCCTGGTAGAGGACTTAGTATGATAAATATGGGTAGAACAAAGAAGATATGGTTTCTTATGTTGAGAGTTATTCATGCGGGTAGAAGCATGTTGTGTGCAAGAGTTGAAATGTACAGAAGAGGCGTAGTGCATTGAATGGAAATAATACACAATGCATAAAGCATAGAAGAAATAGATAGAGCATACATGCTTATCTGAGAGAGGAAGATAAAGCTGAGGTGCGCATTCAGAGACATAGTAGAAGAATAGAAATATCAAGGAGATGCGAGCAGGAAGACACTGATGCAGGCAGAGCAGAGCAGTGCAATAGAATAGTGATGAGACTAGTAAGCCTTTTGACAAACACTATATCATTGTAATAAGTCTTTGGAACAAAGTTTTTATATTCATGGTGGTAGGGAGGTGATAGGGAGGAAAGTTGTCCTCAGATTTTTAAGTGGGTGCTTGAACACAGGGAGTTGTAGCTTCCATCCGGTTGCAGCCATAAAAACCAAGGTGACAGGGTGGTGCAAGGGAGAACTATTATTCTCTATTATATAGGTTGGTTCTTGTGTAAGTGGAATTTGGTGCTTCCATCCATTTGGTGCTGGAACACTCAGGGAGTTGGTGCTTCCTTTTAGTGGGTGCTAGAGAAACTAGGGAGTTGATGCTTCCTTCTAGTGGGTGCTAGAGAAACTAGAGAGTTGGCGTTTTGAGCAAGTTGCAACCTGTAAAATAGAGGTTGTATCCTCAAGAGGAGTTGGAGCTCCCAAGAATGATAATGTACAGAAAATAAAGATTACTTATCATATCAAGAAGAAGAGGTTTTTCCCTTTATGGGTTTCCTCAGGAAATATTTGTCTCTGTATATTTCATGTGTGAGATTGATGTTGAATATTCTACTGCTTACCTCCTTGCATTATTGTGATCATCATTGAGTGTTCTGTAAAGAGTTTAAAATGGGCATAATTGTTTAAGCACAGTAACAACTGATTCAACACCCCCCGCCNACCCCCCCCCCCCCCCCCCCCCCCTCTCAGTTGTCCAACAATTGGTACCATAGAAAGTTCCCTTTATTTAAGGTTAGATCCTAGAGCTTAAACATGACTAGACATGGAGGAACTTCAACCAATAAGGCCCCCCTTTTCAATGGAACAAACTTTGGCTTCTGGATAGTTAGGATGATAACTTACATAATGGCTTTAGGTGCAGATGTCTGGGATGTGGTAGAGACTGGTTATGTAAAACCGGTTGGAATAGCTTCTAAGGATGACAAGCTAGAATTCAGATTCAACGCTAAGGCTATGAATGTTATTCTGAGTAGGCTTGCAGAAGTAGAATTTGTAAAAGTTATGCATTTATAATCTACCAAAGAAATGTGGGACAAACTCATTAGTAGTTATGAAGGAAATGAGAAGGTAAAGGATGCCAAGCTTCAAACCTACAGAGTACAGTTTGAACAACTAAAGATGAAAGAAGATGAAACTGTTGGGAAGTACTTTTTGAGAGTTGAAAAACTAGTAAATGCAATGAAAGCACTTGGTGAAAAAATTGAGGAAGCCTCTTTAGTTCAGAAAATTTTGAGAACTCTGCCAGATAGATTCATCCCAAAGGTCTATGCTATAGAAGAACTTAATGATCTAAAATCTTTGACTTTGGATCAAATTATAGGAATGTTGTCTGCATATGAAATGAGGATATGTAAAGATAAAGCCACCAGTAGAGAAGCTTATTTTAAAGCAGATAAGAATGAGGAATCTGAGCCTGTTGAAATTGAAGAAAAAATTGTGAGAAGACTAAAGAAAGGATCAGGAAAGTATCAAGGCAAGTTTCCCTTCAAGTTTTTTAACTGTGGAAATATAGGTCACTTTGCATCTAAGTGTCCACACAAGAATAAGGACCAAAACTCTGAAGGTGAAGAGAAGTACAAATCCAAGAGATTTGGTAAAAAGAAAAGTTTATGTGTAAACAATGATGACTCTTCAGAAGACACAGATCGTGACTCTTTATGTGAAGATAAGGTTAATGAATTTGTGCTTATGGCCAAAGAGGATTATTATGATGAAAGTGAAAGAAGTGATGATAATAATGAAGAAGCTGTGGTATACTTGGAAGGAGAGTTGCTCAGTGCTTTAGAAGAGATTGACAGACTCAGACTTAAGAAGAGGAAACAAAAACAATTGTTGATGTAGTTTGAAAAGAATGGTAAAGAACCAAGTGAATACTTTGTTTTACTAAAAGTGGAATTAGTAGAGGCAAAGAAAATCGAAGACATTCTGAAACAACAGTTATCAAAAAAGAAGGCAAGATGTGAAGCTCTGGAAGAAGAAGTAGTGAAAACTAGGAAAGAGTTGGAGAAGTTTCGAGCCTTGTATCACCAAAATCTATCAAGCATCAAAGCCTCAGAAGGATTAGCCACCATTCTGAATCAACAAAGGAATCCGAGGTTGAAAACTGGTTTGGGTTATGAAGAGGGATCAAGTAGTGGTTAGCCAAGCAACAAATAATCCTTCAAGTTTGTCAAATCTACAACCAATGACAACAACAAACCTACAGAAACAAAGGAACATAATTATCCGCCAAAGAAGAGTAAAGAAAAAGGTGCCAGAACTGAATCTGTAGATCAAATAAATAATACACCCTCTGCTCAAGGAAATCATCAGCATGGAAGAAATCGACATGCTCAAATAAGACAACCATTTTCCAAGTACAAATATTTTTTCTATGGATATTGTTTCTACTATTCTAACGTTGGCCACAAAGTTGTAAATTGTTCCTTAAGACTTAGACATGAGAAATAAAGACACCCAAGGAATAAATATATGCCACAATAAAGAATGAGACAACCAAGTAATAAAAAAACACAGATTGCAAATTGTCAAATTAAGTTTAGAGACATGCAACTGAGGAGGTCAAGAAATAATAAACAGTCAATGAGTAGACAACATTGCAACAATCACTTTGACCTATTGAACAATGAGCTTGAATGCTATAACTGTCATAACTTCTGCCACAAAGTTGCAAACTTCCATCTGAAGAATTACAAAGCAGATCCAAGGATAAAGCTCTTTGCTAGAAATGCCAACACATGGAAAAAGAAAGATAGTGAAAAATGTGGTCTAGTACTTTCAAATAAAAAACAAAAGGAATCTTGGAATATAGACAGTGGAAGTTCCAAGCACATGACTTGAGACAAGGACAAGCTTTTCTCTAAGAGTAAAAGAAAAACATGAAATGTGACCTTTGAAGAAGATTGTAAGGTAAAAAATGTAAACTCAGGACAAGTGGTGGCTAAAGGCATAAGGACAGATAATGATGTTGATATTGAATCCTCCCATGCAAGAAAAAAAGAAGTAGAAGAAGAATCATGTCATACGCTGGAAGCAGAAGTTGTGAATCTTAGAAAGAAGGTTGATAAGTCAAACACCCAAATCAAGTTATTGAACAGTTCCATGATCCTGGATGAGATCTTGGATAGTCAGAGATCACCAAATGACAAAGCCGGTTTTGGCTAAAACAAGGAAGAAATCATTACCCCTAAGAAACCTGTTGTAAGTCCTTCATTTGTAAAAAGGGAAAGTAGTTATGACTAAGGTTCTTCATGTTCAAAGAATGAAAGAAATACTACAATATTTAGAAGATCAGATCAAGAAGGACACCTAGAAGCTACTTAGACACCTCAAAGTAAGTTTAGAAGAGAGACACCTTCATGGATGAATCAAAAGAGGTATGAGAGTGTTTGTAATGGTTATTTTTTTTCCTTATGATGAATATGGTAATAAAATCCTTGGATTGTAGGCATCATAGAAGAAACATGAAGTTGTTGTAATAGAATATCAGAGAAGAGTGACACAGGGAGTCATTCAGTTATGAAAAGAAAAGGTTGATGAAGGAGTCCCAGTAAGAGATGTGAGCAATATCGAGTCTGCTACATAGGACAAAGGTGAAGGTGAAGTTGAACAGGTCCAAAAATCAGAAGGAGAAGACTCTGAGTTAGATACAAATACTCCGCAGGACTCAAATAAGAGAATCCATCCTTCCAGGGGGAGTATGTATTGGTTGAATATCGGATACCTCCGCAAAGTACTGCAACAACTCAGGGGGAGCATGTTTTTCTTTGACATTGATGTTAAAGGGGGAGAAAAAGAGTGTTATGGATGATATAGTTGGAGATCCAAGAAGAATAGAACAACCTTTTAGGGTTTCCATCAATACCAAAGGGGCAGATTGTTGGCATAATTTATAGGAAAGTGTGTGCTTGTCATTGATGGCAAGAACAACAACGACGATGAAATGATTATAGGAAGAGGGTGTAGAAGGAATCAAAGAATAGAAGGAGTCAAAGCTCAGGAGGAATAGTGTGATTTTTCAAAAGGAATCAAGCTCAGGAGGAATAACACAGAGTTGCACACAGAGCGTAAGTGTGTGCCAGAGCCGAGGTCCTTGAGAAGGACTTGCAGGAGGAGCAAAGGTTGAGACCTTTGAGCACTTAGAAAATATTCTAAGTCAGAGAGATCAGAAAGTTGAGGAGGAAGAACAACAATGGTCGTTGGATCACCAATCCCGAATACCCGATGACCGTTAGATCAATGCCCAGTGACCAGAGGAAGCACATAGGAGAAGTACAGATCTGATCCGTTGAATCTGAGCATCGAGGATCAACAGTCGTTGGATCTAGAAATAAATGCATGAAGGTTAAGCCTTTGGATGAGTGTAGGAGAGAGGACTTGTCAAAGTCCCAAAGTAAGCAGGGACCTTCCATTGTCAAGACTGACAGGTGGCACACGATCCTCAACTCCAGAGAAAATCACTTCGAGGATTTTTCAATTTGAGACTTGAAAAACCCGAAGTCTGGAGAGTCGGAGAGCTGGAGACACTGAGTAAACAATAGTTGTCGGATCATTTTGAAGTGGAAGGACAACATAATTCAGTAAAGATACATCGTAGAAACTATTGGGAAGTACTTTTTGAGAGTTGAAGAACTAGTAAATGCAATGAAAGCACTTGGTGAAAAAATTGAGGAAGTCTCTTTAGTTCATAAAGTTTTGAGATCTCTTCCAGATAGATTCATCCCAAAGGACTATGTTATAGAAGAACTTAATGATCTAAAAGCTTTGGCTTTTGATCAAAATCTAGGAATGTTGACTGCATATGAAATGAGGATAGGTAAAGATAAATCCACCACTAGAGAAGATTATTTTAAAGCAGATAAGAATGAGGAATCTGAGCCTGATGAAATTGAAGAAAAAATTGTGAGAAGACTAAAGAAAGGATCAGGCAAGTTGCCCTTCAAGTGTTTTAACTGTGGAAAGATAGGTCACTTTGCATCTAAGTGTCCGCACAAGAATAAGGACCAAAACTCTGAAGGTGAAGAGAAGTACAAATCCAAGAGATTTGGTAAAAAGAAACGTTTATGTGTAAACAATGATAACTCTTCAGAAGACACAGATAGTGACTCTTCCTGTGAAGATAACGTTAATGAATTTGTGCTTATGGCCAAAGAAGATTATTATGATGAAATCACAGGAAGTGATGTTAATAATGAAAAAGTTGTGGTATACTTGGAAGGAGAGTTGATCAATGCTTTAGAAGAGATTGACAAACTCAGACTTAAGAAGAGAAAACAAAAACAATTGTTGATGCAGTTTGAAAAGAATGGTAAAGAACCAAGTGAAGACTTTGTTTTACTAAAAGTGGAATTAGTAGAGGCAAAAAAAATCGAAGACATTATGAAACAACAGTTATCAGAAAAGAAGGCAATATGTGAAGCTCTGGAAGAAGAAGTAGTGAAAACTAGGAAAGAGTTGGAGAAGTTTCAAGCCTTGTATCACCAAAATCTATCAAGCATCAAAGCCTCAGAAGGATTAGCCACCATTCTGAATTAGCAAAGGAACCCAAGGTTGAAAACTGGTTTGGGTTATGAAGAGGGATCAAGTAGTGGTCAGCCAAGCAACAAATAATCCTTCAAATTTGTCAAATCTACAACCAATGACAACAACAAACCTGCAGAAACAAAGGAAGATAATTAGTCGCCAAGGAAGAGTAAAGAAAAAGGTGTCAGAACTGAATCTATAGATCAAATAAATAATACACCCTCTGCTCAAGGAAATCATTAGCATGGAAGAAATCAACATGATCAAAGAAGACAACCATTTTCCAGGTACAAAGATTTTTTCTATGGATATTGTTTCTACTGTTCTAACTTTGGCCACAAAGCTGGCCACAAAGAAGGACTTGTAGGAGGAGCAAAGGTTGAGACCTTTGAACACTTAGAAAATATTCTAAGTCATAGAGATCAGAAAGTTGAGGAGGAAGAACGACATTGGTCATTGGATCACCAATCCCGAATACCCGATGACCGTTAGATCAACGCCCAGTGACCAGAGGAAGCATAGAGGAGAAGTACAGATCTGATCCGTTGGATCTGAGCACCAAGGATCAACAGTCATTGGATCCAGAAATAAATGCACAAAGGTTAAGCCTTTGGACGAGCGTAGGAGAGAGGACTTGTCAAAGTCCCGAAGTAAGCAAGGACCATCCATCGTCAAGACTGACAGGTGGCACACGATGCTCAACTCCGGAGAAAATCACTTCGAGGATTTTTCAGTTTGAGACTTGAAAAAATCGAAGTCTGGAGAGATGGAGAGACTGAGTAAACGATAATTGTCAGATCATTTTGAAGTGGAAGGACAAGACAAGTCAACAAATCTACATCATAGAAAGATCGAGCCGTCGATCTAAGATTCTAATCAACGAACATGATTCACTTCGGATATAAAGATACGAGGAGGTTACATTCTGAAAAGTTTGAGATTGGAAAAACCCAAAGCTCAGAAATCCAAAATGAATAAGGACCATCATATTTGGAGGACATACGATGACTGTTGTATCAAGGTTGTTGGTCAGCAGACCATGTCAGCAAGGACACACAACAGACCACGTCTATAAGGACATGTGGCAGACCATGTCAGCAAGACTATGTCAGTGAAACTGCGTCAATAAGGACACACAGTAGAGCACGTCTACACGGACATGTGTCAGACCATGTCAGCAAGACTACATCAGCAAGGACATGTTGCAATCAGACAATGACAAGTGTCAAGTTGATTCGGCATTTCAGGTACGTGCAAATCATAAATCTAAGTGACACATGGTAGCTACTAGGCTCATGACACATCATGAAGTGACGTAAGTAAGTGATGTCACTCCGGGAGTTTTACTTCAGGAGATTTACCACTAGCAAATGACAAAAGATCCGAAGTCTCGAATGTCGAAGTCCTGAAGTGGACATGAGACGTTCGATCTGAAAGATCACTTCGAGATCATTCTCATCCATCGATCTACTCCATTGGAAGGATAACATAATTTTAAATCTCCAAAGTCTGGAGATGCGAAAGGATCATGACCATTGATCTAAAAGGGACACGCGTCGGTGGATTGTCAGCTCCAAGAAAAAGCAAAGGAAAGTTGAAATGTTGGAAAGTTGATATTTCCAAACACCGAATACCCGAAGGGATTGTGATCATTGATTCAAAAACCACGCGTCATTAGATCATGGACTCTGGGTTAAATCAAAACTCCTGAAGCCCAAAAGGAGAAATTTGTCTCGTCTGTTGGTTTGGAGGGCCACATGTCACCTGATCGTTGAGACTAAGGATCGCGCATGGACAAAGGAAAGAAGGTAGAGCCATCGATTGAAGAGGACAAATGTTAGCAGAACTTCCATTCCGGAAGATATCCAGTCAACAACCATAGGGTTTGAGATTTGAAACTCCCGGAGCCCGGATCACGAAGTAAATCTCAATCGTTGATGTAGGAAGGTGAGATCTGGTCCACAGACTTGAGAGGACAGATCTGAACCGTCCGTTCAGGAGCACAGTCAAGATCTTGAGATCGACGATCGTGCTCCATTGCGGGGCCAGAACATGCTTGGGTGTTAATTTTTTGTGAGCGGGCTGCAATTGAAACCACGGTTTTATAGAAAGGATGCATGGAGGCTCGTAGTGAATTGCGGGGAGAAAAGAGGGTTTTCCTCAAATTGCCTATGGACGCGCCTGCAATCGCATGGTCACATGAAGCTCATAGCCCAAGGTCATATCGTGAATTGGAGCCAATGCTCACTAGATAGAAATCGGGAAGCACCTTTTTGAATAGGTGTTTGGTCACTGCCGATGGTCACGTGAAAGGAAGGGGCTTAGCAAGAAAAGCTAGCGCTTATTGTGAAGTTTTTTTCAGGAAGGGAAAAGGCACCAAATAAACGAGCACACAAAAATTATCTCTGTAACTGCCAGAAAGGACTTATTGTAACTGCCAGAAACAGAGTGATTGTAACTGCCAGAGAATATGACGATCTTGAGTGTGATCGCAAGAGGAGCTGAAGAGTCTCGAGGTAACTGCCAGTGAAGTGACAATTCATAATTTAGACAATTGATAGATGGAAATGCGTCGAAGCATGTAACTACCAAAGAAGCCGAAGAATCTCAGGATAACAACCACTGATGAAGAACAGACTCAGGATGATTGCCAGAGAGGACGAAGAGTTGAGTGTATGCCCTGGAAGAGGACTTGGTATGATAAATATGCGAAGAACAAAGAAGAGATGATTGCCTCTGTTGAGAGTTATCCATGCAGGTAGAAGCATGTTGTTTGCAAGAGCTGAAACACACAGAAGAGGTGTAGCACATTGAATGGAAATAATACACAGAGCATAAAGCGCAACAGAAAGAGATAGAGCAGAAATGCTTATCTGAGAGAGGAAGAGAAAGATGAGGTGTGCATTGAGAGAAAGAGAAGAAGAACATAAAGCTCAAGGAGATTCGAGCATGAAGACATTGATGCAAGCAGAGCATAGCAGTGCAACATAACAATGATGAGATTGGTAAGCCTTTTGACAAACACTCTATCACTGTAATAAGTTTCAGGAACAAATTTTTTATATTAAGGGTGGTAGGGAGGTGCTAGGGAGGATAGTTGTCCTCAGAGTTTCAAGTGGGTGCTTGAACACGTGGATTTGTTGCTTCCATCTGGTTGTAGCCAGAAAAACTAGGGTGGCAGGGTGGTGCAAGGGAGAACTATTGTTCTCTGTTATAGAGGTTGGTGCCTGTGTAACTGGAAGTTGGTGCTTCCATCCAGTTGGTGTTGGAACACTCAAGGAGTTGGTGCTAGAGAAACTAGGGAGTTGGTGCTTCCTTCTAGTGGGTGCTAGAGAAACCAGAGAGTTGGTTCTCTCTGCAAGTTGCAGCTTGTAAAACAAAGGTTGTAGCCTCAAGAGGAGTTGGAGCTCCCAAGAATGATAATGTACAGAAAATAAAGATTACTTATCATATCAAGAAGAAGAGGTTTTTCCCTTTATGGGTTTCCTCAGGAAATATTTGTCTCTGTATATTTCATGTGTGTGATTGATGTTGAATATTCTATTGCTTACCTCCTTGCATCTAAGTGTCCACACAAGAAGAAGGACCAAAAATCTGAAGGTGAAGAGAAGTACAAATCCAAGAGATTTGGTAAAAAAAAAAGTTTATGTGTAAACAATGATGACTCTTCAAAAGACACAAATAATGACTCTACCTGTGAAGATAAGGTTAATGAATTTGTTCTTATGGCCAAAGAGGATTATGATGATGAAAGCACAAGAAGTGATTTTAATAATGAAGAAGTTGTGGTTGACTTGGAAGGAGAGATGATTAGTGCTTTATAAGATATTGACAGACTCGGACTTAAGAAGAGGAAACAAAAATAGTTGTTGATGTAGTTTGAAAAGAATGGTAAAGAACCAAGTGAAGACTTTGTTTTACTAAAAGTGGAATTAGTAGAGGCAAAGAAAATCGAAGACATTATGAAACAACAGTTATCAGAAAAGAAGGAAAGATGTGAAGCTTTGGAAGAAGAAGTAATGAAAACTAGAAAAGAGTTGGAGAAGTTTCAAGCCTTGTATCACCAGAATATTTCAAGCATCAAAGCCTCAGAAGGATTAGCCACCATTCTAAATCAGCAAAGTAATCCAAAGTTGAAAACTGGTTTGGGTTATGAAGAGGGATCAAGTAGTTGTCATCCAAGCAACAAAGAATCCATCAAGTTTGTCAAATCTACAACCAATGACAACAAGAAACCTGCAAAAACAAAGGAAGATAGTCAACCGCCAATGAGGAGTAAATAAAAAGGTGCCAGAACTGAATCTGTAGATCAAAGAAATAATACACCCTCTGCTCAAGGAAATCATCAACATGGAAGAAATCAACCTGCTCAAAGAAGACAACCATTTTCCAGGTACATAGATTTTTTCTATGGATATTGTTTCCATTGTTCTAACTTTGGCCATGTTATCGCTCAGTTTGTAGTTTAGGTCAAGTAGCTGAAAGGTAAGGGTCAAACTGGCGCAACAGGAGCTTCCCCACCCACTATCACCTCGATGGGGGGCTCTTTCTATTTAGGGTGGCTAAAACCGAGGGAGACGTCCCTAGCAATCTGGGGTTTTGAAAGGAAATGGCTCAAAGGATTAAGGCTCAAGGGATTAAGGCCGGTTTTCCCTTCATAGATTACCACCAAGAAGATAGTCAAATGAAGAAATACCACAAAAGAAGCACCTGTTGGCGAGACAAGACAACAATAACACTAGTACATGCAGTAGTGGTTAATACTTCATTAATCAAGGACTATCAACATTCAATATCTATGAGCATAAATAGCAGTAAATATTGACGAAGTCAATGTTTGCAATAATGGCAATGGCTTATAATATTACTTCTCAATAAATAACAGAATGATATAGCATCCACTAAAATGATTAATCCTTGAATTAACTCAACGCATTGAATATCATTAAATGCTCATATATAACAGAGTTGCTACGTCACTATGCTAGAGATGACGTCAGCTTTTATTAGGGTTAGTATGATAGACAAAGAGGTCAACGTTTTGCAAATAAACCAATGAAAAACATCAATACATCAATGCCTATCAATGGATGACCAAGCCGCAGTGTTTTCTATCAACCAAAAGCTCAATAAAGGCATGACGTCATCATCAATTGCTAGGATAGTAGACGTTAGGGTTAGTTAGGGTTTCAAATTTGAGAGTTTTAAAAGATTGTTTTTGGCATAAAAAACTCAACGTTGAAGACAAATATTAGTGCCATAGGGTATTATGGAGTCAAAAGCAAGGGAAAGATCTCGGGAGGACCAAAATCTAAAGACTAGAGAGTTAGGTTCTATGGTGCTGCAATGGCAGGGCCCTAGAATCAAAACCCTAAGGGGAGGAGGCTCATTCCGGTGTTGCTTAAGCAAGGCCTCATGCTCCTCCCTCTTTACTCAAATATTCTTGGCAAAATGGCTAGCTTTAAAACACAAATCTAAGGGTGAAAAGTGTTGCAAGAGCAAGGCCCTTCAAACCCTAAAAGGTCAAAACCCTAGGTGTAGAATCAACTAGGCCTAGGATGTCTTCTTTCTTCAATTTATGTTTAAATGATAACTCAGAAAAAGGATGATTAGTGTAGCAACGGCTAGGCTATATCTTCCTTAATCAATGGCTAAAACAAGTTTCTTGATCATGGGGACATATAGCAAGGACCTACTTGTGTGCTTGCTAACTAGGGTTTCAAGATTAAGCAATATAATATCAATGTAATAGCAAATGCAAGAGATTTAACCTACAACCATTCATTCAAGAATTTTTGCATGAAAAATACACTTACAAATCATGAAGAGTGCTCATCAAACCCTAGTTGTAAACCTTCCAATGAAAGAAACACCATAATATGCCAAGAAAGTCCTCCAAACAAGAGTTGCGCCTCACTTCCAAGAGCCAATATACCAAGACAAAAGAAAAAAGTGTATCTCTCCTAAGAGAGTGAGTTATGTTATGATAAAAATGAGAGGCAACGTCCTCTATTTATATCATCCAAATGACCTTTAATTTTAAAAATAGGTCATTAAAACAACCGACAAGGATGAATTTTAAAATTTCACACTTTTTTTACACTAAATGCTAAGAAATGTCAAAAATGAGCCAAAAGGGATACGTCAGGCCCATCTGAGGGGGACGTTGGCCCTTTTTGGGCAAGCTCAACATCCAGGAAGCCAAACATTGGCCCTCTCAGGGCTTCTCCAAGCTGCCACACGTGCCAAATGACCCCAACACACTGCCACACGCTCCAGACAACGTCCAACTGCCTCAGGTGACGTCCTGTCCATCAAAAGCAAACGCTCTGTCTGCAGTGGGTGATTCCCCCTAGGCCGGGATCTGCCAAGGTATCCTGGTGGAACATCCTTCTGTCTTCTTTGTGCAAAGGCTCATCATAACATCGTCCTATCTCTGCCATCCCAGTAACCATCTGATGGGCTCTTCAGCCCCATGGAGTTCCGAGCTAATCATATCCCCATGTGTACCGGTCCTCTGGTACCTGTCCGTCGGGCATGGTCCTGCACATCAAAAATTACGCCCTCCATGGGCTCATCAGTCCTAGGGATCATAGCAATGTCAATCATATTTCACCATTAAATTTATCAAATACATGCATGAAATCCCTGGCATATCATCTAAGAGCTCAAAGATATTACACATATCTACTATACAAAGCTGAAGAAACCAATAGAACAACCTATTGGGCTAACACCCACAAGAAAAGGAAAGTCTCCTCAGAGGATCATTCAAGCCATGTTCATGAAGTGATATGGTCTAGGGATGTCCAGTCATAGTAATACCAGGGGTAGGTGTTGTCCGTGGGTGCCTTTGTAGGAGGCGAGTTGTACCCGTCATGGATGCATTTTTTCCAAGCCCCTTTATTGCCTTTATTCTTTTCTTTTATTGCTTTTCTTTCTTTTTACTTCAAGGTTTGACCAGAGGACACTGCCTTGGCATGGTGACTAGAGCTGACAGTGTTACCCACTGGTATCTTCGCAGGAATGATAAGGCTGGCTCGTGATGAGAGCCCCTTTCCCTTGGCCATGCAACCAAAGGTCATTGCCCTGGCGTGGCAACTAGATAATGGCGATGTCATACCACTGGATACCTATGAACATAATGGGCCGGCTCATGATGAGACCTCCCATCCTCTTGGTTAGGTCTTGTTTTATTATTTTTCTTAGGGTCCCTTTAGTTTCTTATCGAGAGGCTTTTTATTGCCTTCTCGAGGATCCCTGGGCGAAGAATCTCTAGGTTTCATTTCTTATGGCTTTTATCTTTTACCAGCTGCTTTTACCCCCTGGGCCTTTAGCCCCTTCTTCCCACAAGACAAAATGTAACCCTCAAAAGGTCATCCTAATGGCCAGACTAGGGGAATGGGATGGATGTGCGGGAGATAAGATGTAAAATGATAGAATGGTGGGAGAGGACGATGACTCTGCAAATCCCCCCTGGTGGCTAACCAAAACCCATGAATACAATCTTGCTAAGTCACCCCATTAATCACCCCAACAATGGTCAAGTGAATTACTGTAAGATCCAAGCAGTTATCAGAAATGAAAGGAACCTGATGCATATATAAGAAGGTTATAACGATCAAACATGACACATACCATGATACCTTGGACCAATTACCTCATGGAGCAAGAGTCCTCTCTGATGCAAGTCCAAGCCGATGGTGATGGATGCTGCTACTGCTTGACAGGAGAAGTCTGGTGAAGAAGAAGAAGGATGGGCCCTCCAGGGCCATGCTCAGGTCAATCCTACTCTCGGTACTCCATGTCTAGGACCCGTGGGCCTCAAGACATGATCTCCTAGTTATCCCTAGAAAACGGGGATAACATCTGGCTCCAACTCGGGGACATGTGCTCACCGTAGAGCGCATGAGAACCTCAACATCTCTGGCATAAACCTGCAGACCTGCTCATACTTGACAAGAAAGCATCAACGACAAAAGGTGGGGTGGTATTTCCACCCCGTAAAATAATACATGTATACATATAAAGTAATCATAAATGCAAATAGAAAGTAAAACACTTACCTGCACTTACCTGTTGGCTGCATGTTGGTGTAGTCAAACAACCAGTGAAGCCAAGCCAACAACGTTCCTTGATACCTGCCTTTGTGCTTCATCATAAACCAAAACAGTGATAAATCAAGCACAAAAACGTCATGAGTTAGAATATATATCACATTATCGAAAAGGTCAGAATCTAACTCATGGAGGCGGGTGGGAGGGATAAAATCCTGCCAAGTCCATCTCTGAGGAAAGTACTCAATCCACTTCAAGAAAGGGTCATGAAAAATGGAAGGTTCAGAAAACTGACTCAAAGGACCTGCAAACTGGTTACCTAGAACATCCTCATGCCATGAAGTCAAATAAGGGATCGACAAAGGCCTAGCAGACAACTGGAAAACTAAAAAGGGAAAGTTGAAAAACTGACTGAAACACACAGTACCCAACCAACCCTTGGAGCTCAGGGTTTGCCTAAAGGGAAACTCAACATTAAAAACATACTTCCCAAGCACACCTTTAATGGACAAGCATGGTAAAGTAACAACATGTGGCTGGAGTGAAAAGCCATGAGAGACTTTCCTTAGGCAAACAACGTTCTCACTTGTATCAAAATCTGAGCAGATAGGTGATTGACAATCATATTCATGGAGAGAGTCCAAGTTCTCAGAAGGGTACTCATAAAAAATATTAAGGTAAGACTGAAAATCATCAGGAGAATAAGATATTAGGTCATCCTTGGTTTTTTGAAAAGTACGGGTAAAAATCTCATCTCCTTGTTGCCATTGGTTGGAAGTAATTTGTTGTGACAATTGCAAGGGAAACAACTGGAAATGACTCTCAGTGTCATAGATGGGATCCAAGTCATAACCAACTATATCCCACCTACGTCTCCCAACATGTATGAACTCATCAATGTTATCAGCAGTGTCACTATCTGTTTCATAGCATGCAGGGTTTGAAACATTTGAAAATTCATCCTCCTCCTCCTTTTCATCACAAGGTAAAGCATTATCAAAAACTAGGATAAGAGGGTAACTTACTGTTTCTTGTTGTGCAGGAACTTCGAGGAGCTCGATGTTTTCAGCATGTGTCATTGTTTCATCCTCATAGACTGTTTCTTCATCTTTGATTGCACAACAAGGGCCATCAACTTCGTTCAAAGCTTTCTTTTCTCCTTCATTTTCTGAATCAAGGAACAAGGTGTCATCGACATCTTGAAAAGGAACACAACTAACCTCATCTTCTTTTTGTTGTGCAGGAGAAAAGGTCTCTTGGATTGCTTCATCAGAGGGAGGAGTACTCATTGATACTTTATTATTTTGTCTGGTTCTGCCTCCTCGACCATGTCTTCAGGGATCCCATGTTGAATTATGGTTTACTCACCTTCTTCTTGGAAATCATCAACAAGTTTTTCATGGGAATACAAACTTTCCATAGTAAGAGTACCCGAGGTGAAGAGGTCCTTTATCCCTGATGAGAAGATGTTCTGTTCAATTCCTTTAGCCATGCCATAAGCTTCAGTGAGCGTYYTTGGGGCCCTTTTACTRAGGGGCAAACCTAGGTGAGCCAAGATCGCATGGGTATAGAGATGGACAACATACTCTTCTTYAGGAYGATGGCTTGCRGGAATYTGATATAGAGTGCCCTCAAACCTACTCTGAAAGTTAAATAGGGTTTCATTCTCAGTTTKTTTTATATGCTCAAATTTTTTTAGYAGTATTGAGATGTCTTCTGACTGAATGCCCCATTCTTCAAGAAAGAMTTCTTCCAACTGGTTCATAGAGGTGATGCTAGCATTWGGAAGGTTATCATACCACTTCTTAGCATTTCCATGAAGAGTGTTTGAAAAAAGTTTCATCACTACATCTTCAGTATCATCATCGACAAGGTGGAGCATAAAGTAAGAATAAAATTCATTCATATGAAAKTCAACTCTTTCCCCATTGTCACCAGTGAATTTAGGGAGCCATCTCTTGGAGATCGGGGGCATTTGTCTTGGGTATCCTGGGATTTTTCTCATGTCTAAAGGTTTATAGCTCCCGATATCCCATTGTGAAGTCATTGTTGGCTTTGTCATCAATGGAGTTGCTAGATAATTTTCTTGAAACTATCAAAAGATAAGGGAAAACACCCTAGTGGAGTCGCCAGGCAAGCTTGTAAGATAAGGCATCTAAAGGCAAGGCTTACCGAAAATATTTTTCGTTTGAGGAGAATTGACTCAGTGTTCCCCGTCAACGGTGCCAAAATGTTATCGTTCAGTTTGTAGTTTAGGTCAAGTAGCTAAAAGGTAAGGCTCAAACTGGCGCAAGCAGGTGCTTCTTCTGTGGTATTTCTTCATTTGACTATCTTCTTGGCAGTAATCTGTGAAGGGAAAACTGGCCTTAATCCCTTGAGCCTTAATCCTTTGAGCCATTTCCTTTCAAAACCCCAGATTTCCAGGGACGTCTCCCTTGGGTTTAGCCACCCTAAATAGAAAGAGGCCCCCATCGAGGTGATAGTGGATGGGGAAGCTCCTGTTACGCCAGTTTGACCCTTACCTTTCAGCTACTTGACCTAAACTACAAATTGAGCGATAACAGGCCACAAAGTTGTAAATTGTTCCTTAAAACTTAGACATGAGAAATGAAGACACCCAAGGAATAAATATCTGCCACAACAAAGAATGAGACAACTAATTAACAAACAACCACAGATTGCAAATTGTCAAATTAAGTTTAGAGACATGCAATTGAGGAGGTCAAGAAATAATAAACAATTAATGAGTAGACAACGTTGCAACAATCACTTTGACCTATTGAACAATGAGCTTGAATGCTATAACTGTTATAAATTCGACCACAAAGTTGCAAACTTCCATCTGAAGAATTACAAAGCAGATCCAAGGATAATGCTCTTTGCTAGAAATGTCAGCACATGGAAAAAGAAAGATAGTGAAAAATGTGGTCTATTACTTTCAACTCAAAAACAAAAGGAATACTAGAATATAGATAGTGGATGTTCCAAGCACATGACAGGGGACAAGGACAATATTTTTTATATGAGTAAAATCCATTCTTGGGTACTTGTAATCTCCAAATTTCATTCCATAATAATCAAATGTTGATGTTTTGTTTATGTGCTTGAGCGCTCACTTAATTTGTAAGTTTTCTCACTAGTTTGTAAGTTTTATCACGACGTGTGCTAGGTGTGGCAGGGGCCCCATTCTCTAACATATGTTGTTCTATGTTCATTTTCTCTTAGTTAGCTAGTTCAGTTGTAGATATTATTTCCTTGTAAACATTTCAATTATTGTTTATGTCTTTCATTTGGAAGCTTTCATTCCATGTCATTTGAAAAACCACATAGATTGGTTATCCATTGAAGGTTGAAGGACTGATCTACTTGATAAATGATCACATGAACCTTTAGGAAAGATTGTGATTTGTGCCAAGGTAGAATTTGAGTAAACCTCATCCAGTCATCAGTTTTGTTGTGTAGTTTGGTTTATCAACATTTATTTGATTGATTAAGATAGGCTCTAGTCTTTCATTTCATGTGCTTTCATCTCAAAGTTTATGCTCGTGGATTGATATATTTAATGTCAAATATTTATGCATATAAATAACCCGACATTTTTGGTGTCATTATCAGAGAGGTGCTAAAGGGATTAGAGCATAGGTAGTTTTTTTCACAAGTTTCCTGTTTTGTTTGTAATTTAGTTACAATTGCAACTTCGGGGAGGAGAAGTGGTAAGACTCAAACATGACCTCACTCTAGAGTTTTTTTTAGTGTAATAACTTGACGCATTCACTTTAGTGATTTTCTCCAAATTCTCGTTGTTTCCTTTCATGGAAGGTCTTAGTAGCATGAGTTTTCCAAATACATACTCTGGTTCGGAATTTGTCTTGTGTGGTTTCCAATATTTCATCTATTTTCTTAAAAGTTCTTGTTTTTGTTTGTAAGAACTTCATACAATAATCCATGTGCGAGACAGGTGCTAGTGACCAACCAAAATAATGTAAATATGCTCAAGCATTTTTTTTTATGAAAGGAGGGCATACGCCTGCAAGAATCTTTTCAAATCCTTGCCCACACTCCAAAGTTGTTACCAGGGATGAGTTTGCATTTCAAGAAGCAATAGAGGAACATAGGATCTATGAACATATTCCACATGAAGAGGATCTTGAAGTTTCTTCTAGTATTCCTTGTGAGAAGATAAAAGAGATCAAATAATCATGGACTACACCAGATGAAGAGTGGACACTAGAGCCAAAGATCGAAGAATTTTTGGCATGTTTATCATCATATCTTCTTTGCATCATGGAGTGTAATGATCAATTCTCAGAAGAGACTCATGATCTGACATCCAGAGAGAGCCAAGGAGACAAAGATTACATCGAAGCTTGGTTCCAAACCGTCATCAGGATGCAGTAACCCTCCATCCTTCTACACTTATTGGAATCATCTGCACAAGAGTAGTTGACCTCTCATGTTGGGCAGCCATTGAGGTATATTTTTCATACTTTGATATGGGCGCATTTGTAATTTTCTTACACACATGGCTTCACTGGAAATAATCCTACACTTGAGAAAAGGTTTCCTTTTCCAAGTAGGGTAGGATAGTAAGTAAATAAATAAATTTCAATAAATGTTACATATAGTTATTGGTCATCTTGAAGTGCAGTGCAACATCATTTTCATGTTTTTCTGAATAAGCGGGGAACGTCAATAGTTGACAAGGAAACTTGTTGAAAAGAAGGAGATCTTTGTTCCCATAATCAATCTTTGTTCCTATAGCAGATTTCTGTTGAGATTGGATTTGTTGTAGATGTGCATGATGGAAAGTTTGATATGATGGTTTTGTACAAGTTAAAATTTGCAGACAATTTGCAGCCAACAAACATCTCAAAGGAAACAACATTTTTCTCTTCTAGTACAGGAACTACATAGTGGGTACCAGAAAACATGTAGATGCATTTTTGTGTTTTGGATCAACTAAACAGGTCCAGATGACAACAAGCAATATAGAAACATTGTCCAAACATTGCATAACATAATTTTGGGTATGATTATTTGTTCCATGTGGTTTTCAAAGCTCCAGTTCCTGCACATAACTTAGAATACAATTCATGTATGTAAGTATCGGCTCCAGAGAACTAAGATAACTTGAGATAAAGATTTTTCAAATCCTTCTAATCTATTGAAGATAAAGGAAATTTATCATAAAACAACTTTTAAAGCTTGTTATTCCATATCCTATCCTATCTACCACTTATCATTGTAATTTTACCCCATCTTGTCTTATATTATTTCCTCTCCTTGCCATTATAAACCCATCATTACCCACTCCTACTTCCTTGTAATATTATCATTAACCATCAACTTCTGATTTATCCCTTGTAAATTTATCATTTTTACTACCTTTGGCCTTTTGACAGCATCAACAATCTTGAATTGTTGCAACAATTTACAACTTTCCTGTAGCATTGCCATTCTAAGCTCACTATCAGTCTTAGTATGTTACTACATCTATTTCCTCATAAATCTTGGTGGGGTTTGAGGCATACAAGCCCAAAGTTTATGTTGAACCTCCATGAGACCCCTCTACATTATATTTTCTTTTGTAGATTGCACTTTATAGTACAACAATCCTTGTTTCTTTTTATGTGCTTAATTGTTACAATTGTTGTTGTGTTGGGAAAATTGGAGTAGGATGTGGAAACTACAAGTGAACATATGCATTGTGTTCTTCTAGCCTCCAATTCTCCAATCTCATATTAATTTCATGCTTTGATCCTTATTCCTTTGAGAAAACCTCCCATAGAGATGGATTTCAAACCACTTGATTGTGTAGAAGTGTTGGCTCAGATTCTTGAAGAACTTGAAGCTCCTTCCAACCATGGAAAGTCGAACGTTTATTTATTGCAATCTCAATTTTTTAGGGGGATTGGTGAAGTGAAATTGCTCTGGCGGAATCTCTAATCTGCATAGAAACACACTAGTATTGTTCATGAGAATCTTGTGTATGTATCTTGGCTGAAACATGAGAAACCAGGGGTGGATATTATTAGTGACTTGCTTTATGAATGTAGCAAATACATGCAGAAATTTACTCCCTTGGATATTATTTTAGAATTTTCACCAAAATCTACTTCAAATGATTCCTCACATTGTCCCATTTCGAAAAACCAGGAACATCCACTCCAAGATGGATCTACTTCAGATCCTTTTTTTCAGATATCATTGTCTTCCACATTGGATGAATAGGAAAAAATTTCCACAATGTATGCTCCCTTTCGTGCCATGTTCAATGGTTGTTTCCCAAAATCACGAAAAAGAGATATACATTTTTTTGATAATGGTATTTCTGCAAGAGGCATGTGTGGAATTTGTAAATTTAGTGAGATGGGTAAACTAAGTGATGATCTGTCACTAGATGTCTTGTTAGATATCTTGGATTTTGCAAACAGGTTTTGTTGTGAGCAATTAAAGGATGTGTGTGATAGAATTTTGTCATCATTTATTCCTAATGAACACGATGCAATATATTTTATGGAATATGGTTTGGAAGAAGGTTCTCAGGCACTTGTGGCTTCCTGCCTACATGTATTTTTGTGTGAACTTCCTTATTCTTTACATCGTGAACAAGTTTCAAAACTCTTTTACAATAGTGACATGCGAAAGAGGTCAATACTAGCAGGTAGTGCTTTGTTTTCTTTATATTCTTTACTAAGTATTGTTGCTACAACCTTTTTCCTATAATGCTTAAGAGAGTGTGCAACAACTAGAAAATAAAAAGCATTGGTTGTCCATCAATTGGGTTATGTGATGCTTGGAAGAAGAGAGTATGATGAGATTGAAATGTTATTCGATGTAGTTGTTGTTAGTCACCATTAAAAATTTCATGTGAAATCAAGATTTCAGGATTTGGCGAGGTGCTAAACTGGTTTAGAAGCCCGACAAGTTAGGAAAGAGGATAAATATGGTGGGATAGGCTAAATCTGGCAGGAGCACAGAGTTGATGGGACTCGATACAGCGCAGATTGCGAGCACTCTAGATCGGCGGTCGAGGATCATTTCGAGGGGACAAGATGCGCAGAGGATAATTTCAGAAAGAGGGCTGAAATCGAAACCGTGGTTTTCGTTCAGGACCACGTGGCGCCACCGGGTGCATTCCGGGGTGAGAAGCGGGTTGTCCCAAACCACTTCCTTGTACCCCCAAAATTTGGAAAAGTATATAAAGGGAATTTGTTATGTATTTTATTATTATTTCGAATAACTGGATCGTTTGAAACTTGAAGCGACGACCCTCGTTCAACTGCAGCTCAACAGTACGCCAAATTGAAAGCCATTTCCGCTCATTTCTAGGTATTTTTCGTTGCAGCCATGGATCCTAACATAACTTCAGTAACAAAACAAGAGCCCGTTGTAAATGAAGAAGCCCTAATTATCCTAGATTAAGAAGTCTTTGATACTGATATCACCATTTCATCCATCTCCGTGTCTAGAAGCAACCTGTCTGACAATGTAGGAAGGCGTATACCATTCCTTGAAGCAGTCGAGGCCTCCATAGCCCTGTATGCTATTGAAATCGCTTTCCCCTTTCCTAAATTTATAGGTTGGTGCATCTAACAATATTCACATGAAGAAAAGGTCGTCGTGAATAAACAAGGATCTGAGGTCATGTGTAGGGTTGAGATTCTATCAATTTGTGATGCCCTCAGTATACCAAAGTCTTTATCTGCAGTGTATGAACCTTTCAATGAAGAAAATCTAATTAGGGTATACAAAGAATGCCCATCATTAGTTTAAGATTTGTTTTTACTAACAATTGTCAAACCAAAACATTTTTCAGAGAGTCTATCTTTGCCAATGGATGTGAGTATAATGGTTATTGAAGTCCAATGGGTCTATTCCCTTTTGAGTCAAGTCTTAGGGCTAAATAATGAAAAACATGTGGTCGAAGTCATGCTCGGTTTCCTATTGGTATTTTTCAAGTCGGAGTCTGGTCAGTCAGTCAGTATCAGTTTTGATCAATTCATAGATGATAATATCCATAAACAACTAGTGAATTTTTGCTCTCTAAGACATTTCAGATATTACACCTATTTGATGAAGATTTCCCTGGAAACCAATAATAGAGAATTTCCTAAAGCAACATTCATATCAACTGAATGTAAGAGTATTACATTGCTCATATTCATCAACACAGTCATGTCCAAGGTTTACAATTTGATTTTAAACACCACCCTACATAGATTTATGGATGACATAAGGAGCTATCTACAGCCAAATCCAGAAAACAGAGTGGGGCCTAGGCACTATTCATGCATTCAATAGTAATATGGGTTTATAGCTGTCATGAATCCCCCTATCTATTGCATATTTTTCTGACCCCCAGATTCTTTGCCCTTGAATTCATCAAGGAGAGAATTATATTTGAGGCAGAGCATTTCCTGAAATTGCACAAAGCCTCCAACCGCACATTCCCTTTTATCATTGGCCCCTTCATTGTCAAAACTAGATCATGCTTATCTCAGATTCAAGCAAAGCTCAAAGAGTTTGGTTTTGCATAGCTACAAGGAAGAATATATGATCCACATCAAATCATATCCAAGAGAAGATTGATGAACAAACATGCCCCTTATGAGCATGAACATGTTGAGGGTTTTGATAAGTTGGAAAACCTAGAAGTCGGTGTTGATATGGAAGCAATATTGGAACCAACTCAAACACAACAAGTGGAGACAACCCTGCAAAAGAGTCAAACATAGCAAGCTCCTCATAAACCGATATTCAAAGTCCCCAAGGTAAGTGTTTATAGCAAGAGAAGCAATTCAGAGGCCATGGGCACTAATGATCAACAAACTGCTCCTAAGAAGATGAAGATTACACAGTCTCCATAGATAGTGAATTTGGAGGAGGAAGATCCCAGAGAACAAGTAAATATAAATATGGTGGAAAGTGGCACTAGCACTGTAGAGGTTGAAAAGGAAAGAAATCTCCAAAGTGAAGGCATCTCAAGAACCTTTAGAAGCAAGAAACACATCTTTGATAAAACATTTGGGGCAACTTATCAATCTAAAGAAGACTTGGAAAAACATTATGTTGAGAAAGGAAACGTGGCTATGGGTGAGATGAGGGATTTAGTCCCTAAAGTAGAAAATATTTCTCAGCACAAATCTTCTATGTTCACAGTAAGGGATATTGAGAAGAGGACCTTTAATATAGCAGTTTCATATGAAGACAAAGTATCTGAGATCAAGATAAGGTATGCCAACATCAGTGGTCCAGACAAAGTCAAATTCCATAGGAATACCGGTGATATGTTGTATTCTTATTACCTAAGTTTAATCTTGAATAATTCAAAGTTGTCATCTTATGCAATGAAATTGGAAGGGAAGTTGAGGCAAGAAAAGGCATCCAACAGATCTTGGCAGACTTAGGTTAAGAGGCTAGAATCTAAAGGCCCTCAAGGGGTGAAGTTCTCATTGTATGGAAAGGAAAAATTAATTCAAAACTTGAAAATGTCTGCCATAGAGCATCCGCAAACATAAAAATTGGTTGCTATGGAACAAGAAAAAGAAGAATTTTGACAAGAGGCATTGGAATACAAAGCTACGGTGTTGTAGCTAGAGCAAGAAAAGATGAAATGGTCACAAGAGAAATAAAAATTGTTGAACAGGGTTGTAGTTGTACCTCCCACTACATAAGTTGGGCCAAACACTGAAGGACTTGTCCAAGCTATGTCACAAGTTATCCTGAAAGAAGGGGAAATCAAAGGGATAAAAGGGAGCATAAAGAAATTGAAGCATGAGATACAAGAAAATGATGAAATAATGGATAAATTTCAAAAGGAGAATCAAGCCTTGCAGGAAAGGATAGATATGTTGAAGATGATATTAAGAGGTAAAGGCCTGTTGCAGGGAGCCAAGCATATCATATGGGATTCTATAGTTGTTGAAGCTGCCAAGTTCAGAGTGTATTTGAATTTCATCAATGATAAAGACACCATAGCCATCACATCCAGAAGTAGGTGCACTGTTGTGAATTAGAATTTAGCAAAGAAACCATCAGAGTGGGCCCAAAATGCCATAAACCTACTCAAATCCATCCCTACTACAGAACTTCAGACCATTGGAGTTAAATATAGAACTACATTGATCATCTGGGCCAGGAGGGTTATTGCTAAACATAACCTGCTGAAATCAGTGCAAACCAAGGCAACACAGATGGAGCAAAGTGTGCAAGAGTTCAAGGATCTGTTTGAAGAATTGTTTATTAAAGGCCTCCCACCATTTTGGATGGAAAAGGAAAATTATATGATCAGGAAGAATACAACACTCGCCTCACTCAGTGCAGAATGGATCACTCCAAGTATGAAACCCTGGAGGAAAACCTGAAAGGAGAAACCCTATTTGAACATCTGATTACATATTTTGAAATTATGAATCAGTTCAAAGCACTGAAAATTCGAATACCAGTCATGACAAATGACTCCTACATTGACCTGGAGATCCTGATCAAAGAAATGATGGATTATGATATCCTTTATAACTTGCAATGGAAGGAGATAGTACGGCTAGGTAAGAAAAAGTGTAGTTTTCCAGGGTCTAGTAAATGATGTCCAGGTGTCACTGAAGATGGCAGACCACATGGAAGACCAGAGCAGAGAAAGTGGCGAGGAAAGAAACTGAAGCGTCAAAGGAATTGGAAGCCAGATCATGAAATGATTTCTTGCCAAATTATTGTAATCGGTTTCAAAAACCAAAACTGTCATTTGTAATCATTGTAATCAATTTTAGGAACTGAAATGTTTCATTTCAATTATTGTAATCGATTTCAAACCGAAGGAACTCAAATTGTATAAATGTTAGGGGTTCCAAATGTATTAGTGTTGGCAGAATTGAAAGGGCACAATTTTAGCGATTCGATCTTGGATGTAATTTTCTAAAGCTAAATAGAATACACATGCATAAGTCTTGAAGTTTCCATGAAAATATTCTAATGATGGTGGTATGAGTTTTGTCTTCTCTCTTTGTATGTATTTCCTATATTTATGATTCCATTTACACTGTCTTATGTTTAAATTGGATAGTTTAAAGGCCCATAATTCATCTTGTGATGCTATTGGATTAAGAAATTTAAACTTTGTTGAGTTCTTCATAACTAATTCATAATTCATTTCATTAATGCTCTAATGTAGTTACTTGTTTTCTCCTTTCTTCCTACACTCTGTAAATTTCAATTTATAACTCAGATTCATCGCCTCATTTAGTCTTTATCCTCTGGAGAGTTCTACCAACCAGTCAATTCTTCCATTCATTTTCATAAGTTGGACTCCATAGCCCTAAGTGTGCCTACCCTTCCTTGCCAACAAAATTATAAAAAACCCCACAAACAACAAAACCTAGCCATTGATTGCCAAAGAAATACCAAGTGATAGGAGAGATCCCTCTCTGAGCTGAGAAGGCTAGTACCCATCTCTAAATTTGGTTTGTAGGTTACCTCTATCGTTTGTTTTATCAGCCGAACAAATTTATAGAGTGCTAACATTTTGACGTTGTTGTCGGGGATCGAAAATGAAATATTCCTTGGGAAAAGAACAACTTAAAGCTTTAGATTTGATTCTTGGGGGTGACAGTGAATCAAACACCTTATTCGCTGAGACTAAATCTACCCTGGTGACTCCATTACAAAGAGATCAGTCACATAAAGTAGTTTGAGCTAGAAATCATGGCTCCCAAGAGAATTCATACCAGGAGAAACCCAGACCCAGAAGCAATAATCCTTGTGTCTGACCTGAGAAGATTGTACACAAAATAAAATAAAGGCCAATAAGCCCAACTTTGTGTCTATACAAATATCTATCCTTTCCCAAATATGGATTAACAAGTATTGAAGACCTTGATTTCGATTTGAAATTTGAGCAAACTTTGTTCATAACTAAATCCGAGTCTTGTTTGAACGAGATAATCTTTGATGAGAAGAGGTTCCCATATTTAAAACTTCCTCTACTAAACCTCTTATGATTCATACTCAGAACCAACATCCACTTCAAGTTCTTACTACAGCCACGACAACTAGGTTTTCCTCATTTGTTCTACCTGCTCAGTTACATGAGATGCCCCGGGAATATAATCAGAGGATTAAGTTGTATGATGCTAAAGGCGATGTGTCAATCCAAAAACACTTAGACTGGTTCAATGATTTTATAGACCTAGAAGAAGTAGTTTTTGAATATGTAAAAATGAGGCTATTTTCACAAAGTATTGTAGGAGAAGTCATAAAATGGTTCAGAGCTCTCCCACCAGCAAGTATCCAAAATTTTGAAGCCTTTGAAACAATTTTTCTTGCAAAGTGGGGTGACAAGAAAAACCCCCTCCAGTTGCTAACCCAATACAACAACATGAGAAGGTCACCTGATGAAACAATATAGGATTTTTTAGCTAGATTTATCAAAGTTTACAACTCAATTCCTACTGAAGTAAAACCTCCTCCCAAGGCTTCTCAAATTAGATATGTTGATTCATTTGAAAGTGATTTTTCTTTTTTGTTAAGGTAAAGAAGATCCAATTCACTAGATGATATGATGAGTGATGCAATAGAAGTTGAAGTAAATTTAATGGCTTCAGGAAAGATCAAATATAATTCTGACAGGGACATGAACAAGGTTCAAGATAAGGCACGACCTTCAACTTCACAATCATCGGAAGAAAGGTTTTAAATGATGTTGAAGACCATGGAGAAACTCATGGAGAGGATGTCTTTAGATAATAAGCATAACACCAGAGAACAAGATGATGTTCCACCCAAAAACCAAAGGAGACCAGCAGTTCCACAAATTAGACAAAGAGATCAGAGGAACCAAAGTGATCAACAAATAAGACCTCCTTTTCAAAATAATTATGTAAATGAAAATTTTGATGGAACTTTTGAAGACAACATGCATTGTTGTAATGGTAATGAAACATAGGTGTTTTTCACTAAAGAAGAACATGACCAGTTCATGGATGAAAATGAAATATTCATGCAGGAGGATGATGAAAGGTTGTTAGTAGAAAATGAAGATTACCAAACAGGGATGCAAAACGCCATCATGGAATTCCAGAAACAATATAATCTTTGAAACAAAATGGTACCTGCAAATCCTCCAAAGGGAAACCCTACCAAAGAGTCTCAAAATAATACACCTTCTTCAAGTCAACCTAAGAAGGACTCACTTGCAAAGGATGTTGTGTAGAATGAGAAGCAGAAGGAAGAACCTCCAAAGAAAGTACTTGAAACAAGAAATGAGACAATCATCAAAGAGGTAGAGAAAACCTCATCTTCCTTTAGCTTTGAAAGTTAGATGGCAAAAATTAAAATCTTTGTTCCATTCAATGAGCTGATAAAGAATAGTGAATATATAAATTAGATCATTAAGATGCTCAAGATGGAAGAAACTTCCGACACTTTGAATATACAAGATGATCATCCTTCCATCTTGTTTGGCCCACGTGTAGAGGAGAGTAGTGATGTTGATGAGGTCCCTCCTTTCTATGTTAGTCTAAAGATTCATGATATGACTTTGCATAATGCTATGTTGGATTCAGGAGCATCCCATAATCAGATTCCCAAGGTGGTTATGGACCAATTAGGTCTGGACATTACAAGGCCTTACAAGATCTTTTATCCTTTGATTCAAGGAAGGTGAAGTGCTTGGGCCTAATCAAATATCTGGTGGTATCTTTGTCTCAAATTCCAGCAAAAAATATGGTCATGGATGTGGTGGTTGCTAAATATCCCTCCTAAATTTGGTATGTTGTTATCTAGGTCATGGGTTGCAAAGTTGAAAGGGACTTTGCAAATGGATATGTCATATGCCACTATCATTTTCTTTGGTCGAGATAGGAGGTTGTACAGGGAAGTATTGTTCAAGTACACGTTCAGTAACAAAGCCCAGCCAAACAACCATCCCATTTACTCAGTGGAGACTGAGATTGGTTCTTCCATTTTATTTAATGATTCAAATTTTGAAGAGAAAGTGCCAGAGATTGATTTGGCTGCCAAAGACCAATCTCATCAGTAAAATGAGGAAAGTTCAGAGCAACAAAATGATGCAGAAAATCAGATGTGGAATATGAGATTCGATGGAGCTATCAGCAGAGAAGGAGCAGGGGCTAGTGTGTGGATTAACCTCCCCAAAGGAAGTACAAAACTATGTTCTTATAAACTCTCTTTCGATTGCACAAACAACATGGTTGAATATGAGGCATTAGTGTTGGTATTGAAGACTTTGAAAGAAATGGGTGCTAAGAGAATAGTTGTACATGGAGATTTTGAGCTGATTATCAATAGGATAAAGGGTATATACTAAGAAAAGCATCCTAGGATGAGGACCTATAGAAATAGAGTGCTTGATCTTCTTGAGAAATTTCTAGAGTATAATCTTTCAGTGATTCCAAGAGGAAAGAATCAGATTGTTGATGCCCTGGCTACTTCAGCCTCAGTCTTCAAAATTCCAATTGTCCCTAACAAAGAATATGAGATTGAAGTCAAGCACAGGCCAACAGTACCAGATAATATTAAGTACTGGCAAATTTTCGAAGATGATAAACAATAGAAAGTTTCCTCGAGATGGAGGATGAATTTGAAAATTTGAATATAGATGAGGAATATTTTGGTGAAGAAGAAGATGTAGTTGTGTTCACAAATGATGGTTATTTCAAGAATCAGATTGTTGGTAAAGATATAATGCAACTAAAAAATAACATCATTCCCAAAGGCCTAGTCCCATTGGAGAAACTCTTTGATAATAATGATGTGGCCAGGAGTCCTAAAATTATTGTAAATTATGGAGATGTTGAGGATTGCAACATCAGGACTTAGGAATATCCCAAGATCATTAAGCTGTTTAAAAGACTTAGCCCAAAGGTCAAGCAAAGGTATATCAATTTAATGAAAGAATTTCCTAATGTTTTTCCCTGGAGTTATGAATATTTGAAAGTTTATGATACCAAGGTGATTCAACATGTGATTCCAATCAAAGAGGATCATAAACCTTTCAAAGAGAAATTAATAAGAATCAATCATTTTTTGTTTCCCTTAATTGAGAAAGAGATAAAGAAGTTGTTTGAAGCCAATATCATAGTGTCTCTGAGATTTTCTAAGTGGGTGGAAAATATGGTACTTGTCAGAAAGAAGAGTGGAGAGATCATATTATGTGTAGACTTTATAAATCTGAACAGAGTATCCCTCAAGGACAATTACCCACTGCCTAAGATGGATCACATTCTGCAGAAAGTGGTTGGTTCTAAAAAAATGTCAATGTTGGATGGTTTCTCTGGGTACAATCAAATCATGGTACACCCTGATGATTAGGAAAAGACAACTTTTACAACACGATGGGGCACCTTCATGTATGCCAAGATGCCTTTTGGGCTCATGAATGCAGGCGAAACATTTCAAATAGCTATGGATATAGCTTTTGTTGATGAGAAAGATAAATTTATTGTTATTTACTTAGATGATATCACTGTGTATTCAGTTTTCGATGAAGTACATCTTAAACATCTAAGAAGGACTTTTCAAAAATGTAGGAAGTTTGGCATTTCATTGAACCCCAAGAAGTCTAATTTTGGCATGGAAGAAGGGAAGTTGTTTGGTCACATTATTTCAAAGGAGGGAATAAAGATAGATCCTAGCAGAGTTGAAGGAATCCTAAAAATTGGCACACCCAGAAGCAAGAAAGAAGTGCAATATTTCTTGGGGAAAGTAAATTTTCTGAGAAGATTCATCCCTAACATGGTTGAAATCATAAAGCATATCACTAACATGCTCAAGAAAGGAAGTGAGATAAAGTGGACCCTTGAAGCCAAAAAATCATTTGAAGACATTAGAGTGGCATTGACCAAGGCCCCAGTGTTGGCCAGTCCCAACTTTGAAAAATATTTTATATTGTTTTCTTTTTCCTCAGAGCACACCATTGTTGGTGTTTTATTACAAAGGAACGAACAGAATTTTGAGAAGCCTATAGCATGCTATAGCAGGACATTGAGGGATTCCCCATTAAAGTAGGGTATCATGGAAAAACATGCATATGTATTGGTCAAGGCCCTGAAGGAGTTTAGATTTTATATCTTGCATTCTCATACCATTGCTTATGTACCCACCAGTTCTGTGAAGGAAATTTTAACTCAGCCTGATCCTAAGGGAAGGAGGGGTAGGTGGATAGATGTGTTGTTGGATTACGACCTTGAGATCAAGCCTACCAAGTTGATCAAGGGGCAAGGACTTGCAAAGTTGATGGCACAGACAAATTGTGAGGTCTTGGGAATTAATTTCATTGTTGATTTGTCAGCAAATTCGGAAGAAGAAAAGGCCCCTCATGTATCCCAAAAATTCCCTGACTCCCCATGGTATGCTGACATTATTTATGTGTTGATAAATTTGCAGGCTCCTCCTGAATTGAGTAAAAACAAGGCCAGGTTTTTAAAAATAAAAGAAACAACGTTTTGTATTGTAAATCGATATCTGTATTGGAAGGATCCAGGAGGAATCTTGCTGAGTTGTTTGCTGGAGGGAGAAGTAGAAAATACCATTAGATAGTTTCATAAAGGTGACTGTGGAGGGAATCATTATTGGAAAACTAATGTGCACAAGATACTGAGAGCTGGGTTCTATTGGCCTAGATTTTATTTTTTTTATGTTTACAAAGAAGTTTCAAGCTGTCATGAATGCCAAATGTTTTATGGAAAGAGAAAATTGCAGCCTTTGCCCATGAAGCCTATCTCTGTTGAAGCACCTTTTAGACAATGGGGCCTTGATTTCATAGGAGAAATTCATCCATAGTCTTTAGATCAACACAAGTGGATACTGATAGCCACAGATTGTTTCACCAAGTGGATTGAAACAGTTCCCACCAGGCAAACCACATATACTGTTATCATTCAGTTTTTGGAGAACAATATTTTGTCTAGGTTTGGTTGTCCAATCAAAATCATTACAGACAATGCAGCAGCATTTAAGTCCAAAAAGATTAAATTTTTTTGTAGTGATTACAATATAAATCTTGGCCACTCCACATCTTATTACCCTCAATGTAATGGGTTGGATAAATAATCCAATAAAAGATTAACCATAATTATTAAGAAGTTGTTGCAAGTTAATAAAAATTCCTGGCACAAGAAGCTCATCCATGCACTATGGGATGACATGATCACTACTAAAAGATCTATTGCCACTCCACCCTTCCATATTGTGTATGGCATAGAGGCGATTTTTCCTACTTCATTAGGATTTCCAATGATGAGATTGTTACAGGAGAAAGATGTTGAACCAGATGCCACCCAAAGGAGAACAGATGAACTAATCAATGTCCAACAAACAAGAGAGAAATCATTCAACAACTCTCAATTGTACCAAGACAAGATTAAAAAATATTTTGACAGGCGTACTAAGGAAGATGATTTCAAAGTAGGGGATTTGGTGTTGAAATGGGATGCCAGAAATGAAGACAAAGGAAGGCATGGAAAATTTGACCATCTGTGGCTGGGACCTTTAAAAATTGTGGCATATCATGGAAATAATGCATATCTGCTACAAGAAAATAATGGAGATCTCGTTGGTGGGGGACCTGTGAATGGTAGGTTTCTCAATTATTATTTCGCCTGAATAAATTTTCACCCTTCCCGTCTCATTGTAAATAACCATTTTTGTTTTTGGTTGAAGAAATTGAAGTCAAATAAGTAGAAATTGAAGCCCGAAGCGAAGGCCCTAAGTTATGTTGATTATAATTTGAGTTATGTGAACGAGATTTTGTGAATAAGATGCTGATTGATTTAGTTGCAAGGGTAAAATAAAGCCCAATGGGAAGGCACTTGGTCTGTCGTTCTTTTCTACCTCGTTGGGAGGATAACATCCCCAGTTGGAGCCCATGTTAGTCACCATTAAATATTTCATGTGAAATTGAGATTTCAGGATTTGGCGAGGTGCTAAACCTGTTTAGAAGCCTGTCAAGTTAGGAAAGAGGCTAAATACGACGGGATAGGCTAAATCTAGTGGGAGCATGGAGCTGATGGGACCCGATACAGTGCAGATCACGAGCACTCCAGATCGACGGTTGAGGATCATTTTGGGGGCAGAAACTGCGCGGAGGATAATTTCAAAAAGAAGGCCGAAATCTAAACCATGGTTTTCAGTCGAGACCACGTGGTGCCACCGGGTGCATTTCGGGGTGAGAAGCGGGTTTCCCTAAACCACTTCCTCGCGCCCCCGAAATTTGGAAAAGTATATAAAGGGAATTTGTTATGTATTTTATTATTATTTCAAACAACTGGACCATTTGAAACTTGGCACGACCACCCTCATTCAACTGCAGCTCAACAGTACGCCAAATTGCACGCCATTTCTGCTCATTTCCAGGTATTTTTCATCGCAGCCATGGATCCTATCATAACTTAAGTAACAGAACAAGACCCTATGGTAAATGAAGAAGCCCTAATTGACCGAGATTCAGAGGTCTTTGATACTGAAATCACCATTTCTCCTATATATGTGTCCAGAAGCAACTTGTCCGATAATGTAGGAAGGCGTATACCATTCCTTGATGCAGTCCAGGCCTCCATAGTCCCGTATGTTGTTGAAATTGCTTTCTCCTTTCCCGAATTTATAGGTTGGTGCGCCAAATAGTATTCGCATGAAGAAAATGTCGTCGTGAATAAACAAAAATCTGAGGTCATGTTTAGGGTAGAGAGTCTGTCAATTCGAGATGCCCTCAGTATACAAGAGTCTTTCTCCGTGGTGTCTGAACCTTTCAATGAAGAAAAGCTAATTAGGGTATACAAAGAATGTCCATCAGAAGTCTGAGATTTGTTTTTACAAACAATTGTCAAACCAGAGCATTTTTCAGAGAGTCTGTCTTTGCCAATGGATGTGAGTATAATGGTTATTGAAGTCCAATGGGTTTGTTCCCTTTTGAGTCAAATCTTAGGTCTAGATAATGACAAACATGTGGTCGAAGTCATGCTTGGTTTCTTATTGGTTTTTTTCAAGTAAGAGTCTGGTCAGTTAGTCAGTATCAGTTTTGATCAATTCATAGCTGATAATATCCATAAATAGCTAGTGAATTTTCGCTCTCTAAGGCATTTCAGATATTACACCTATTTTCTAAATATTTTCCTGAAAACCAATAAGAGAGAATTTCCTAAAGCAACATTCATATCAACTGAATGTAAGAGGATTACATTGTTCATCTTCATCAACAAAGTCATGTCCAGGGTTTACAGTTTGATTTTAAACACCAACCTACCTAGAGTTTTGGATGACGTGAGGAGCTATCTACAGCCAAATCCAGAAAACAGAGTGGGGGACTGGGTACTATTCATGCATTCAAAAGTAATCTTGGTTTATGGATGTCATGAATCCCCCTATCTAATTCCTATTTTTCTGACCCCAGAGTCTTTGCCCTTGAATTCATTAGGCAAATAATTTTATCTAAGACAGAGCATTTCCTAAAATTGCACAAAGCCTCCAACCTCAAATTCCCTTTTATCATTGGCCCCTTCATTGTCAAAACTAGATCATGCTTATGTATTCAAGCAAAGCTCAAAGAGTTTGGTTTTGCACAACTACAGGGAAGAAGATATGATCCACATCAAATCATATCCAAGAGAATATTGATGAACATGTTGGAGAATAATAGAAATTAGTTGGCGTAGGTTTAGATTTGGTGTTTATTTAGGAGTTTGATCTTATTTGTTAAGAGGTTGGTTACAACCGTCTAAACAGAATGACCTCCTATATAATGTACTCTTTATTGATTAATAAATGCAGGATGGTTGGCTTTGCTTAGGCAGCCTCCGGGCATAGCCTGGCTCACCTATGAGGCGTTGATCTCTTTCCCATTTTCTAAGTTGGTATCAAAGCGAATTTCTGATCTTAGTGCCTGTGAGATTGTGAGAGATGAAAGTTGTGTGCGTGACGGGATCTTCACTCCGTCGGGAGAGAAGAGGGTTGTTGTTGATATCGATTTGATCGTAGATGTGGGATCGCTGAGATCGGCTCTCTCACTATCATCGTTGTCACATTCACGCGTGAAGGATCACATGATGTCACATTCGCACGCGAATTATCTGAGCGGATTATCGAAGCTCACATTCGCTGCCTTGCCCCCTCCAGATCATTGTCTGCTCTGGATCGTTATTTGTGTGGAGAGGTTGAGTAACCATTTGCTGCGTGGAGCACCTGCGAAAAGAGGCACACGAATCCAGAAGAGGAAGAGAGGAGCGTGCGAATCCGGATCGCTTGGTGTTGTGGGGAGGCTGCAAGCTTAGAGAATAGTTAACACTTCTCCCGAGGATTCTGCGTTGCCTGTACGTGGCCCCGTCTCCTGGCTAACACTGCATGAGAGGGCATGGAGAGTGTGCCCAGATCAGAATGTCGAGTTCTCGCGCTTCAAACCCCTTGGACGTGAAGTGGGAGAGTGAGGAGAACTTCTGATTATACTTTTCCTCCACGCGCACCATTGTTACCGTCGAGATCTCCAGGTGGCGCGGAAATAAACCAAAGAAAGCAGTTTGCCCGCAAATAAACCGGGGGAACAACGTATCCTCTGATCGCTAAGATATTTGTTGAGTAACCTATCTGAGGGAGAGAGGTGGACCGATTACCACATGGAGCACCTGCGTGGAGAGGGCGTGGAGCTTCCTGTTGAGTGTGGAGGGCGATTGGCTTCCTGGATTACAGTTGTGTATCCCTCCTCCTGCGTGAGAGTAATCTTCGTCCAAGATCGCTTCCAGTTGCATTCTCCACCCAATATATTCTTAACGCTTTATATCTCTGTGCATGTAAACGTTTTCAGGATATTCGCTAGAGGATATTTGCAAGGAGAGATCGCTTCGGAGAAGCCCACACAAAATCGCGTGTAAGAAGGATTTTACATTCACCAGCCAAGTTTGTGGAGGATTTTACGTTGTGTGGCGAGTTTGGGATACACAGCGTGAGGGGGAGACATATCGAGAGAAGGGGAAGAAAGACATTTGTAGGGAAATCGTTGAACGGGCACACAATCTGCAACATACACACTGTGTATTTCCTGCCTCGAGCATAATCAATTTTGGACGATATTTCTTTGTTTATCCGAGGTGTATAATCTCTTGAAAACTTGTTGGGATTCCACTTGGCTTGTTTACTTTAGAGGGGTTTTGAGAAAATCGCCACGTTGTTGACGGATTTGAGAAATCTGGAACTGAAAGACCAACTCAAGAGGCGAAACATAACAACTAAAAGTGTGAATGATGATTGGTTAAAAGGATCGAAGAAGCCATCCGTGATGACGATGAAAAATTTCAAAACCTCAATGATAGAGTTGTGAAAGGAGCAGTAAATTATTCCAATGAAGACCATGAAGAAATTGATGTAGAATTTGATAAAATATATGAAATAGTGATGCCAAATTTGCCATTCTTCTTAGGTATAAATTATGAAATTTAGGGAACTTAAATGAAAAAATTACTATGGTTATTAGATTTATTGCATTATGATTATGAAGGTCGTGTCAAATTTTATGATAAGAGAAGAGGTGCAATAGCATTACAACTTATTATGTCATCATTAGATGAAAACATCTTGTCTAGTATTTTGTGTGAATTTGGTGAGGTAAGTAGTGCAAAAATATTTTGGAATATTCTTGTAATAAAGTAGTATGAAGTGGAGTGAGAATGTTGAAGTGGATGAAGTTATTGTTGTTGAAAATGGTAATTATGTTGAATTGTAGCAAAAGAAGCAACAAAAGACAAAGATGAGTCAACACTTGATGACGATGAAAATGGCCTTAATGCAGGAACAATAAAAGTAGAAGCAATTGAAAAAAAATAAGAGCACTCAAATGAAGTGTCAATAAAGTTTGAAGAATTAATGTTTCTTGAAGAATGGCTTGAAACACCATGTTTTGATGGAACCAAGAATTAATGTTTCTTGAAGAATGGCTTGAAACACCATGTTTTGATGGAACCTGCACAAAAGTTGTAGTAGCAGCAGATGATAGAAATGAGGAATCAATAAACGCTGAAGACGACATAGAATGGGAAGCAACAGTGGATACATATGAAGAATTTCATGGCATTCTGATGCATTGGAGTCCTAAAGAAATTAGATTTTACGATGAGTTAATGTTGCAACATTCCATTGAACAGGGAATAGATGATTGTAGCCAAGCATGGAGGCCAACTATCAATGAAAATTTTGAAGAATTTATAGATATTGAAGAAAAATCCATATCAGTAAAGATGCAATGAAGTTTCAGAATGAAGATTAAAGTGGAAAATAAAACAAGTCATGAAGTCTTCAAGATCTGGAGCAGGAAACATAAGAAGCTCTAGATGAAATTGTTAGAGTCAATTTGTAATCCAGACCAACATGCATGTTACTTATGTTAGGCATTTGTATTGTAAACAATCCATTTCTCCATTAAGGTGTTGGAGAACAATGGAGATTAGTTGCATAGGTTTAGATTTGGTGTTTATTTAGGAGTTTGATCCTACTTGTTAAGAGGTTGGTTACAACCATCTAAACTGAATGACCTCTTATATAATGTACTCTTCATTGATTAATAAATGCACGATGATAGGATGCCTCACCTGTGAGGCGTTGATCTCTTTCCCATTTTCTAAGTGAACAAACAGGACCCTTATGAACATGAACATGTTGAGGGTTTTGATAAGCTGGAAAACCTAGAAGTATGTGTTGATATGGAAGCAATCATGCACCCAAATCAAACACATCAAGTGGAGGAAACCCTACAAAAGATTCAAACACAACAAGCTCCTCAGAAACTAATATTCAAAAGTCCCCAAGGTAAGTGTTTACAACAAGAGTAGTAGTTTAGAGGCCATGATCACCAGTGATCAGAAGACTGCTCCTAAGAAGATGCAGATTACACTGTCTCCACATATTGTTTCAGGATTAATCCATAAGTGCGGACACAAACCGATCTCCTTAGATCCACCTGGATCTAGAACAAAACATGACAGAATAATACTCTTTCCCTAGATCTAGGCTATTGAATGAACTAAGAGGCAATGATCATGAACATACCTTATGAACGCTTCCTTAGGTCTCTGTTGTTCCAAGCTTCGCTCCAACGCTCTCGTACCGTTTAGATCACAACAGTACAAACCAATCGAAGTGAAGGCAAATCAATATATTCAATAGCTAATCTATACATATGATCAAGGAGTTATGTAATAAAGTGACATCATCTTTATGGGAAAGGGACATATTATTGTATTAAATTGATAGAAAGTGAAACTTACAACCTGAGCCTTGATGTTGTAGATCTCCTTTCGATGGCTCCTATCTCCGACACACACACTTGCTCATGCATGAAGAAAATCCACCACTTTTGATGACCTTGCTGGTATCTTTAGTTGTTGTAGCATCAGTCCTTCATACAATCTTACACTATTTCTCCAATAAATCTCTTGCCAATTTGCTGCTTAACCTTTTCCATGAGCATTCCCCTCAATTTATAAGAGAGAATGGATTAGTTACTAGGATAGGAATGATCCCAAGATATCCGGAAAACCAGTATTTGACAACCATTCGAATGCCAACTCATCATTCTAGAAGATTCCCTTCTAGAAAGTTCGAGAATTTATCTTTTTCTTTCCTTTAGAAGATGTTCGCACCCTGACAGTTAGGTACAGTGCGAACCCCTCGCACTCCAGCTTAATGCAGCCTGCGAGAATCATGCATTCTCGCAGGCAAATATATAGGTAGTCTGCGAACCTCCTTTAAAAATATGATTTCTGGAAACAGACAAATGTAACTTTTCTCAGGAAAGTGTTCTATTGAAGAGCCTGATTTCTCCATCATCATCATCACATCATCATGACAACCAAAATTATGGATAACAGAATGCCCCCCAAAGTTTGAGATTGGAACCAGTGACAGTCGATAGACTTTGTAAGTTGCATGTGTGTGTCAAGAACCAAGAGCACATCTAATTGGAAACCTGCAAACATCCAAGAATCGACAGAATATCATGTATACCAATTTCTGAGGTAGGCATTCCCATACTCAGATCATAGACTGATGACATCATAAACAAAGATCATGGCCACCAATCATACACTGTGGATCCATGTCGTCACAATATAGCATAGCCACCTGAATACACTGTGGATCTATGCGACAAATTTTCAATCAAGATGACATAGCCACGAAACATACACAGTGGATCTATGTGTCGCAAATTATACATACTCCATCGCAACCTAGATCACAAAGATAACATCCAGGGTCTTCAATCTCGTCGCCCAAAGTACGAATCTAACCATGTGATTACATGCGTTGAAGTCGAACATGGTAGAAACCACTTGATTACCGGCCATTGATGTAACTGTTAACAAGTGTGAGAGAAATCACCATTGATGTCAATGACTCCCAAGGTACTAAAGTACAATCCATCGACTGTGAATAAATGAGTTGATGTCAAACATTCGACGGAATCTTTCGATCAGGGGTCAATGATGTAAACCCACTGTCGAAAGCGAGGAAGCTTGCCATTGAGGCATGCAAGCTCCAAGGTACTGAACAATTTCTGAGTCTTGATTCCAGATAATGAGCTGAAGTCGACGGAACAAAACTCGTCACAGGAGGGCCTTGATGTATCCCCCATCAATGACACGAAATGAGTAACAGAGTTTGAAGATGAAACAGAGCATGTAGAAATTGGACTTTGGACATGGGGAAGGCCAACTCGGAAAGAATGGACAACTGTAGATGGCCGACTCAATATAGGTTTTAGGTGGACTTCTCTTGAACATATGAATGACACGACCAATGATTTGGCAGCATTGACTCAAAGACGACACATGGAAATGACCTTGTAGCAAATCGAATGAGAGACAAATGGATTTCCCAAACCGGCTTCGAATGATGAATAGGGGGTGTCATGTTCAAGAGCGACACTTACTGCCAACCAATTCAACGATGAAACATATCCCTTTCCCAAATTTCCCCCCACCATTTCTGGCAAGTACCTCTTTATTTTTACGCAAGCTTGAAGAGGATCACATATGCTTGTTGATATAAGCTCATCCTTCGGACGAGTCCCTCAGAGTATTTTTAACGAACCCTAGGAAGGAGTGGTTCGGTTCCATTATGGGTCTGTCAATGTTTGTTTAACGAGTCCAGAGATAGTAAACTCGAAGGTTTTTCAAGATTATAGAGTTTGGAAAAACACTTAAAAGAGAACTCTCTCAGTTCCTTTTTCGTACAGTAGTCCAACGAGACCGAAAAAGGGGTAAACTA
This sequence comes from Picea engelmannii, assembly GCA_009831015.1. NCBI lineage: Eukaryota > Viridiplantae > Streptophyta > Pinopsida > Pinales > Pinaceae > Picea > Picea engelmannii. Next base: position 228,733 of record ML779098.1, on the reverse strand, counting down.
TCGCTCGAAGGACGCGTACTTCAAATACTTTAGCGAGTGTGAAAATAGCAAGATCGCTCGGCAATCTTTTCCTATTTAGAGAGTTTGAAAAGAGCTTAAAGAAAAATCCAGGGGGGTTCCTTTTTCGTATAACCATAGCAAGCCCGAAAAAGAGATAAAACGATGCTCGATCACGTTCTTATGTTTTTCACAAGCGCAAGAACGAACAAAAGGCGCTCGAGGTTTTTATGTAAAAACCATAGAAAACAATCAGAATCACACCATAACAGAGAAAAAATATGTCCATATCCTTTTCGTAATCATCAATGTTTCATACCTGCAGGTCATTTCACTCATTTTCACATTAGTGATTAGGGCTAAATAATAAATAAACATAAAAACCCACATTTGATATAGTAAAAAGTAATTAAAATGAGTGAATAACTAAATTTACCATATCATTTCACACTTTTACCATTGAGTTCCAAAAAACCCTCATTTTACCCTCTGCATTCGGTGTCGATTTCCGGGAGCTACAGGTGATCATTTGACAAGCTGTCCGTAGCATCTTGGTAAGTTCTTCATTCCTGATCTTTTCATGGTTTAAAATCTTGATTTCATTGGTTAAAAGTTCAGTTTTAAGTTAGTTTTTTGAACCCTATTCGCATGGAGGCATTCTCATAGGTGGCCCATACGGGACCTGCGAGAATGACTCATTCTCGCGGGTGGACCTTAAGCCGCCTGTGAGAATTTCGCACTGTGCATAGTATGGCACCTGCGAGCAACGCGGAACTCAAAAATTTATGAAACGTTTAGCCAATAGAAAGAATTTATTTCATGTATAAGATCATTAACCATGTTTATATGTTTCTTATGCAAGTAAATAGCCACAACTATGGTGCTTGAGTGGCGAGAATGAGAACACGAGGAGGATAACACAAACTCCGAAAATCACCCTCCCACCATAGCCGCCTTAAGAGATTGTGGTCTCTTAAAATACTTTTGTATCCCGGGCATGAGAGCCCAAGTCCGATTATTGGAGTATCTAGTCCGAATGTGGGATCCGGACCAACAAGTTTTCATTGTGGCAGCTCACACATTATCTATTGACATAGAGGACATATATTTCTTGACTGGATTATCCAGGCGTGGGTCCTATGTCAGTCTAACCGGTAGCAGGCCAGGCAGTTTGAAAATGAGTGAATACTACAACCAATATTGTGTACCTGAGGCCGAAAGAAAGAAAGGGAAAGTGGCAATCTGGGGAGTAACTGACTTGACTCTCTGCACTATTCTCTTCACGATTGCTCGGATGGCGGGAAGTATCGCTCCCCATATGGCATTGCAGAGCTATTTCCAGTACGCCATCGAGTGTACTGAGCCCCGAGTATTTAACTGGGCTGACGCAGTATTGCGCAATATCAAAAAGCAACTAACCAAGTGCAGGTGAGGAGATCTGAAACAATTTGGATATGGGTCTTTGTTGGTGTCCTTCTTCTGCGAGAGGGTCCCCGTGTTTAGACTACAGGCTGAGTGGCACTTTCCGGGTCCCAGGGATCCAAGGATGTTGAGATGGTGTCAACTCATGGCTTGGCATGTGATAGGACCGATCGTCAGGTATGACGATATCTTCTTCGACTGGCTTCAAAACCAGATGTTGATGGTAGATGACTATGCATATGTCGGCTTGGATTTCCGCGGCGATCCCGACCTAGCCCTACCCGAGGATGCGCAGTGGGGAGACCTCAGTAAGAAGTACACAAATTTTCTCTTTTTAAATGTTTTTGTATTTTTAACATATTTAAATATTTTTGTTTTTATATACTCATCCAAAGACTAACACAAAATATTTTGTTGGCAACACAGATGTTGGACCTTATAGACCTGCCAACAATTCTCCTATCCAGCGATGAGGAGAAGCAACAACAATATTACCACAGTATGCCAAGGATTACCAGATCGTGGAGAAGAACCTAGAAGGCTTGACCGCAGACATTCCAGATATGACTCTGGAAGAGGTTCCACGACGCGATCAGCGTCACACTGTAGGAGTTTCAGCATCCATGGCCTGACTGCTCCGCAGGGTAGCTAGGGCAGTAGTGTGTTACCGTGAATGTCATCCGTGACGTCACTATGTAGAAGCCAGGAGCTTCAATTTTTGATATTTTGGTCTTCGGACAAACATTTTGTAAAAACAAACTCTTTTGATCGTTATATATATACAGACGGCTTCTACCAGTTTACTTTACATTGTGCGAATTATAATGTGTTTGATTTATAAATGATTCAAATGCTTGTCCAGTACATAATTTGCCAATGCATCTGTTAATGTATTAAGACTTCTAGGAATATGCTGATATTCAATGTGATCAAAATATCATTTCAATAGGCGAATCTGCAAATATACCCTTAATAAAGTAGGACTTCGAATAGAGTAGACATTACTTAGCTGTAGTACTACAAGCTGCGAGTCAAGTCGCACAACCAAATGACGAATTCCGAGAGAGATAACATCAATCAATAATTCAATAATGATGCTATACTCCGCGATGTTGTTGGTTGCTTGACCAAGACATACACCTCGTAAAGATATGAGCTCGTTTGTTGGGGCATAGATTTCCCATGCAACGGAAGCTAGGTTCCGAGTACTACGGCTAGCTCCATCAGCGAAGCCAATATAAGGTAGCGAATACCCCGACATCTGGAAATCAAACACAATGTCACGTAAGGGCAGAGACCAAATAACGTCAAAAGAAAACTAAAGTAACACACACACACACAGTATGATACATAAAATACAAGTACTTGTGCACAAATGACTTATGCATAGTACTTCTTCAAGTATAACCCATTTCTGGGTTCACTCAAAAGTATACCATCGTAATCGACCAGCTCATACGCTCCTTTTTCCAAAACTTTGCTAATAATGTAGGGACCACGCCACATTGGTTCGAATTTCCCAGCTCCTAGGATATCTTTATCTTGTTCATACAGAAGAACAAGATCACCTTCAGAGAAAACACGAGGCTTGACATGCTTGTCATACTGCGCCTTGACGCGTTTATTTTGGGCTTCTATTACTAAAGTGGCATCACGTCAGGTCTCATCTAATCGCATTAGATACAAAAGACGTTCCTCTTCAGCAGAAGTATTGGGTAAGAGTTCGACAGCTAGCTTCAAAGAAGGTATCTCACATTCTATTGGCAGAATGGCTTCCATGCCATAAACTAATCGAAAAGGCGTAAATCCCGTAGCGGATTTAATAGATGTCCGATATGCCCACAATGCTTAAAACAACATCGTGTGCCAGCTGGTTTTATGTATTCCTATCATCCGTCAAATCATAGTTATAAGAAACTTATTGATTGTTTCGACCTGGCCATTAGCCTGCGGATAATAGGGTGTTGAGCTATGATGACGAAGACCCAACTTTTCCGTAAGTTCAGACATCATATAATTCCTAGAATGACTACCATGATCGATAACGATAGCCTGAGGAACACCAAAATGAGATGACATGGTTGAAAAGAAATAACGCTGCAGTCTTTCCAGTATTATCGAATGTTGGCATCGCCTCGACCCACTTTGTAAAGTAATCAACAACTACAATAATGTAACCATGCCCCCCGACCGAGTGAGGGCGATATGTCATAAAATCAATGCCCCATTTTGCAAAAGGAACAACTGAGACCACAGGATGAAGGGGAGCAGGATGCGACCGAAATTTTTGATTGTAGGTTTGGCAGACATGGCACTTCTGAACAACAGTAATGCAGTCATTGAACAAGGAAGGCCAAAAATATCCTGCACGTAAGATCTTCTGGGTAGTAGCATACCCAGACATATGACCACCACATGCTCCGGAATGGCAGTCATTTAAAGCTTTCTCAGCTTCATCAAAAGTCAGGCAACATCGAAAAACAGAGTCAATGCCTCGACGGTAAAGAGTATCTCCAAGGATAATGTACTGGCGAGCTTGATAACGTATGCAACGTCGTTCAACACTAGACAAAGAAGGATGGAAAGTCTGGGTTTGGAGATATATAATGATATCTCCATACCAAATATCATCGGTGTTGATAAGGAAAAGCGATTCATCAGGTAATGAATCGACTGCTACATTTTCCATGGTAGAGTGGGGAAAATCGCAAATTAACTCAGCAAAGACTAAGGATTTCTTTGACGTGGCGCGATCGAATTCCAAGTCGAACGCATGGAGAATGACAATCCACTTGGAGTATTTTCCCCCCAAAAATTGATGTGTCAAAATATGTTGCATGGGGTTACAATGTGAAATCACTGTAGTTTTCCTGGAGAGAATATAATGGCGAAAACGTTGAACTGCTTGAAAAGCAGCCAAAGCCAGTTTTTCAACATGTTGGTACTTGATTTCAGTGGAAGTAAGACTTCGACTCAAGTAATATATAACATGTTCATCGTGTGCATCATCCTCTTGAACGAGAACCATGCCGATAGTGTACTCGGAAGCAGCAAGATAAAGAAAGTAATCCCGACTATAATCAAGCGGGAAAAGAAGTGGAACTTTTGTGAGGGACAACTTCAAAGCTTCAAAAGCGTTGTTGGCAACTTTATCCCAGACAAACTCTGAACCTTTCTTTAGAAGACGTGTAAAACCACGAGTAATCTCGGCGTAATTAGGGATGAAACGACGAAGAAAATTTGCTTTCCCCTGCAAACTTTGTAACTGACGTAGTGAATAAGGAGGAGGAAGATTAAGGATCGCCTCAACCTTAATAGGATCTACCCGGATCCCTTGACGTGAAACAATGAAACTGAGAAGACGGTTGGACTCTACGCAAAAGACGCATTTATGAGGGTTTAGACGAATGCGATAGAACTGACAACGAATGAAAATTGCTCGGAGATGATTGGGGTGATCGACTTGGCGTAAAGAATGAGCTGGCAAATCATCCAAATAAGGTTGGACGATATGCTTTATATCGTGAAACGCATAAGACACAACACGTTGAAACGTCGCGCCTGCGTTCTTAAGACTGAATGGAAGTTTTCTATAGGCGAAAGTACCCCAAGGACAAATAAAAGCGGTTTTATGTTGGTCCTCAGGAGCGTTGTTAATATGATTATAGCCGGAGAATCCATCCATGAGAGAAAAGATTTCACTGCCAGCACAGTCATCGACGATCTGGTCGAGGAAAGGGGTTGGAAAGTTGTCTTTCGAACAGGGTTTGTTAATATCTCGATAATCAACACAAACACGTATACTACCACCTTTCTTATCAATCGGTACAGGGTTGGAAACCCATTCTGTCAAAGCCACGGGATAAATAAAATCGGCTTTAAGAAGTTTTTCAACTTCGAGTTTGATAGCTGCCGCTTTCCGTGGATGGACAGGACGGAGGCGTTGCCGGACTGGTTTAGCTTCGGGGTATGTCTTAATTTCATGGACAACAATAGCAGGGTCAATACCTGGCATCTCTTCGTAACTCCAGGCAAATATATCACGAAATTCTTTAAACAGGGAAGTATAAGTGACAATTTCTTCGGGAGAACACGAAGCTCCAATATGAACATTTTCAACTATCCCAGGTTTAACTGATATATCAATGGGAATCGTGGTAGATATATTACTGAGGTTCCCTTTGGMAAACACATCGTGTGAAGTTCCGGGAACAGTCGATATGACAACAACGGTCGACGGAGTCGAAATCCGTTGGTAGTTCTCGAGAGTGTGTTGTTCCAGAAAGAGTATGGAACGATGATGCCCATCATCCCAAGGGGTGTCTTCCATGACGGAGATGATCATCTCGTCAGTGGGGAAAACTTCATGGAAAGGATCGGGAGACAACTCCTCAAGAGAAGGTGTAGAAAGGGTTTCTGATTGAATGGCTTGATAAGCAGACTCAACCGGACTTAACGACATGACGTCGCCGAAACGAGTATGATCTCCTGGATCAAGGAATATCCAAGGGTCAAAAGACACAGGAATTTCATGAGGTACAGTGGAGATCATATTAATTGAAGCAACTGACGGGCGTGGAATATCGGGTGGTGGCGGAATGGGGAAAGTGCCCATTAACGTAGAGTCCTTTAAAAGACTGACACCGACATTCTCGTAACCCGGCGGGGTTTTAGCTATAAACGACACATTGCCAGTACGAGTATCAGAATTAAAGAAGGCAAGTTGATCAACTGTAACAACTTTTCCCTGGTGAGGAAATCGTACGACACGGAAAAGTGTTGACACAACAACGCGCATAGAATCTACCCAGCTACGACCAAGAAGAAGATTATAATCTAAGGGAGCATAGAAAACTTCCACTTCAACTTGGACTGTCTTACCTTCTAAAGTGACAAGCAATGATGAAAGAACACCATAAGGCTTAAAACTAGAGCCATTAAAGGCTTTCAGAGTATTTTGTGATTCATTTAAAGGAGGAGAGCCAATGGATTTCCAACAAGCAAGAGACATTACGCACGTAGAGGCACCCTCATCTATAACAGTTCGACAAATGTTCTTGTCGGTGACAACAACTTGTATTTGAAACGCAAGATGAGTGGGTAACCTTGGAATATGATCTTCCAAGTCAAAGACTATCAAATTTGAATCTGTAGGATCAATTCCACCTATAGCTTTCAATAGAGCCCTTCGTTGTGCAGGACAAGATTGAAGGACTTCAAGGGCAGACATCGCTGAAGGTGCTTGGGCCAGATCTTCCACAATACTGTAGTTCTAGGATGCACGAGCATGAGGATTGAACATCGACTTGCGAACAACACCCTTAGGGGGTCGTAGGACTGTATCAGAGCTCGGTCGTTCGAGATGAAGAGGACCGTTGGTAGGTGGAGTCGGTGGAGAGGTTTGTACCAAAGCAGGAGGTAAATCGTCAACCTTCTCCTTAGATGGAGAATAATCTTTGGCTCTAGTTGCGATTGCAACGTCGTTCTTCTTAGAATCACCAGTGCACATCAAAACATATGATGTCGTAGAAGTAGAGGGTTGGTCATGGATGACCAACGAGGCCTGTTTCTGAGACGRGAAGGGTTGAGACAAGACAGCCGGTGTAGGTAGTTTTGGCGTTCCTTGAAGGAACTTAGTAACTTCGGCACGTCGAGGACAATCCTTTGTATAGTGATCGTCACCACAGATAAGGCAAGGGTACTGCGATTTTCGCTTATCCCGCTCTTCAACATGAGCATTTGTAGTTTTTTCTGTTGGATTATTATTCTTACCCCCCTTATTCTTGCCTCTCCCCTTTTTAGATTTACCTTTACCGGTCGGAGTAGATTGAACAGCGTTTACCTCAGAGGTTTTACCGGGGGGAGGGGCAGGAGATGCAGAAATTTTGAACATTAGAAGATGTAGATTTAGGGGTTGTATTCGAAACAGAATGTGAATGGGTATGGGTAGTACCAATCACACCATCAGCTGCATGCGAGGCAACTGGAGTAGTTGAAGCGCTGGAAGTACCAGGACGGGGTAGTTCAGGTAACAAATCGTAAAGTGTTCTCGTTTGCGAATAAACGAGATCAAGATATTGGGCACAACTTATAGCCTGCTCCTCCGTAACAACACCACCCATGGCGATGTCTTTACCGATCTCATTCACAAAGGATTTTGTGAACCATTCGGCCAGTAACTGATCAGGGAGTTCCAGTTTGATGAGACGTCGTCTCCGTCTCCACTCATGTATATGATCTGAGATATGAGTGCCTTTAGTTTGTTTAAAAGAAGTTAAAATCTCAGTCCCAGTATCATAACGGATCGGTAACTGGTAATGTGTAAGAAAATCCATAGCCAGGGTGTTAAAATCGGAGAAGAAACCTCGTGGTAATTCAATGTACCACTTCGCAGCGGAACCAGTAAGAGTCCTTTGAAAAAGACGTAGGCGAATGGAGTCATACATCAAAGAATTGGATGAACACCACAGATGAAAAGTCATCACATGATTATTTGGATCCTCCCCTGCCTTGTCATCGAATTTCGGAATATCTGACGGAAGCTTGGCAGGAATAGCAGGCCATTGGGGGGAGTGACGAATAGGATCGTTCAGAATCCTAGTCAAATCTGGCAAGTCCAAAGTAGCAAGAAAAGGAAACTGTCGATTCACTTGTGGGTATTGGTGACTTTGGGGTGGAAGCCCTGTCGGCAAACCAGTAGGACCATAAGAAGACTGTCCGTAGAGGGAAGACCCTGGCTGATTCGGTGGTGGCCGGATAGGATAGTAACCCCAAGGATTGTAACCTTGAGTTTGAGTAGGGACCTGAGGTTGAGTAGTTTGACCCGAACCCCAAATAGGATTGGTTATACCTGGGTACGGTTGGCCTATAGTAGGGACAGTTTGCTGCCCCCCAGCATTTTGAGGAAATTTTTGTAGAAGTTGATTCCAATAATGGGCCAATTCAGGAGGTATGTTTTGTCCAAAAGGTGAGGTTGGTCCCCCTATCATAGGTACAGGTCCACCTGGAAGTCGTGTGCCAACCGTAGGTTGCGTAGTAACTGTGTTGTGTCTGGGAAAAGGAAAAGGGATCATACCACCCTGTCCACCAACAAGAATCTGCGGGTTAGTTGCAACAGTCGGGATAATGCCACTAGGATTAGGATTGCCAGAAGGAAATGGTGGGAGTGTCAGAATAAAACAAGGAACATCATACCCAGGAAAAGGAGGACCACCTGGAGAACCGACTGGGGTTTGCGGAGGTGTTGGATTGGAAGCATTCAACAAAGCATTCAACGCATGGTAACCAGGAGGTAAATTGGGGTTAACCTCAGGCATTCGTTGGGTATTGATAGGAGAAAGAGTAGCTGCAGTAATCCCGGTTTGGACACTCGTAGTAGTCGTGATATGGGCCATCTCGGGAGGGAGGACAAAAAGATAAGTAGTAGTCTCTGGTGTAGTTTCTGCCTCAGGAGACACCGGAGGGTTGATTTCGTAGATGGTAGGTGCCTCAGTACCAAAAAGGACTCTTCGGAAATTACCAGACCAAAAAGGATCTTGGCCTGCTACACTGGGAGAAGGCCCAATGGTTGATTCAGAAGATGTAACAACGGCTTCGTCAGAAGAATTTAAACGCACAACAGGTCGTTCACCACAGCGAATGTGATAGTCCTCTCTAGTATTGGTAATTCGAAAATCCTCTAGAGAGTCAGTTTGTTCTAACTGTGGAGGTGGTGTAGTGACAACTGGAACGTCACTTGTCTCCCCGTGTGGTGGAGTAACAACTGGGACTTCACTCTGCCGAGGAGAGCCCTCAGGTGTACTAGTAGGCAAGGGTTGAGAACCGTCTGGATGTTTTAGAGATAAACCTTGCATTCTACGTGAACGTTGTGGGGGAGCAATTGTAAATGAGTAACAAGCTCCGCGAATAAATTCTTAAGGTCAACTTCGATAAACAAACAACACACACTAGTAAACAAAATCTAGGAAACAATCACCAAGCAAACAATACCTTCTAATTTCGAAGCCACTAGTTTGTGATGAAATCCAACGTCGCAACAATGAGACGAGAAGGGGCGGGGCTATTGTGGAAAAGTTATGTTGACGACCTGCTTAATGGACTTACACCCTGGTGCAAGCTCCCACACATAATCGTGGGTATACCCTCCAAGGAGCCCGAGTGAGTTTGATCAACGTCAATTCCAGGTACTGTGAAGACTTTCCCCTTCACAGTCACCTTGGGTAAGGACCTAGAGAGATAAGCCACTAAGGTCACCACAAACAACAGTAAAACCTGGGGGAACAGTCGTCAGTCCGATCCACACGCAAGGGCAGGGTATCTATCCCGAAATCAACTCAAAGGCTTCCACTCATAATTGTGGGTATACCTCGGAGTGATCCTCGTAATACGTGCAATCTCTACACCGATGTCAACAAAGCAGGGTTAGTAACTCTGCCAACACCAATGCGACCTAGTGCTTGACCCTTGTGTTAGAAGGGCGTCCCAGGACAATATGTTGCAAATGGAATTTAACACTCCCTAACTCAAGATTCTATTGTGTGTTTTGAGCTTTTGGAGAGTGTATCTCTCTTCCTACTCCAAAGCACTAGCCTAACTAAATGTTGGTGTAAAAGAGACATAGAAAAGAGTTACTAGATACATTTTAAGATTACGTAATGTTTTTAATGGCTGTTGTTTACTCAAAGGTAACGGAAATGAAACTCATGTGTATATGACTCTGACCCAAATAATGCAAGAATGAAAATGAAAAATAACACTTTCCGTTCAATGAATCCTATGTATGGGAGAGAGAGAAGTTTTCTAAATCAACCACGAATCATATGCAAAATTTCCATTTTCCAATGTCAATACAAGTAATCATTCATCAAATGACAATGTATTATGTTTTCTTTTTCAAAACTTCAACAACTCTTAAAATTTGATTTTCAATGTTTTGTAAATGACAAAAACAATTTGATGGAAGAAAACAATTGTGTTCACTTTCCAAAAAGAACTCGCACTATATCAATGAGAGAGCAAAAAATCAAATCACAAAGAACCAAGCAATAACAACCCAATCAACTCTTTCAACGAAAGCAAGAACAAAGAACAAACCAAATAGTCTTCTCAATGAAAACGAAAATGTCCTTTCGAACCAACAAGCAAATGAGAAAAACCAAACACTTAACTCTCAACCAATCACTGGTTCTCAGCCAATCAGACACACTCAACTCCAGAAGTCAGAGAGAATGAATTTGCCAATAAGAGCTAAGAAATGAAAGTCAAGCTACAAAGGCAAGAAAAACCTTGAAACCCTAAATCTGTTCAAGCAAGCAAACTAAAGCAAGAGATATATAAATCAATGATCCAATAATCCCAAAAGAGGTAATTCAACTGATCTGAGCAGTTGGAAAAATCAAAAGTCAATTTCAAAATTTTCAAAAATCTTGCTCGTAGGCAAGCAGTGTTACACAGTGCGAGAAGATGAGATTCTCGCAGGCAACCTTGTAGCAAAGTGTGAGGTGTTCGCACTGGACCCTATGTGTAGGGTGCGAACCTGAATAGTTCTCACAGACTGCAGTTAAACACAGTGCGAGAACTCCTGAAGATGAAAAAACTTTTGAAAATGGAGTCAAACTCAAACAGGCTTCTGAACCCAGTAAGTCTATCAGGATATCCTGAAGACTCAGAGACTGACAAGACAGGAGAAAAATGAATCTAGAGAAAATGGCCACAGAAAAACTCAAAAACCATAAAGAAAAAGGGAATATCCCTAGTATGGTCGCCAATTTTGTTTCATGATTAATTCGTAAGTGCGGACACAAACCGATCTCCCTAGATCCACCTGGATCTAGAACAAAACAGGACAGAATAATACTCTTTCCCTAGATCTAGACTATTGAATGAACTAAAAGGAAAGGATCATGAACATACCTTATGAACGCTTCCTTAGGTCTCTGTTGTTCCAAGCTTCGCTCCAACGCTCTCGTACCGTTTAGATCACAACAGTACAAACCAATCGAAGTGAAGGAAAATCAATATATTCAATAGCTAATCTATACATATGATCAAAGAGTTATGTAATAAAGTGACATCATCTTTATGGGAAAGGGACATATTACTGTATTAAATTGATAGAAAGTGAAACTTACAACCTGAGCCTTGATGTTGTAGATCTCCTTTCAATGGCTCCTAGCTCTAACACACACACTTTCTCATGCATGAAGAAAATCCACCACTTTTGATGACCTTGCTGGTATCTCTAGCTGCTGTAGCATCAATCCTTCATACAATCTTAAACTATTTCTCCAATAAATCTCTTGCCAATTTGCTGCTTAACCTTTTCCATGAGCATTCCCCTCAATTTATAAGAAAGAATGGATTAGTTACTAGGATAGGAATGATCCCAAGATATCCGGAAAACCAGTATTTGACAACCATTCAAATGCCAACTCATCATTCTAGAAGATTCCCTTCTAGAAAGTTCGAGAATTTATCTTTTTCTTTCCTTTAGAAGATGTTCGCACCCTGACAGTTAGGTACAGTGTGAACCCCTCGCACTCCAACTTAATGCAGCCTGCGAGAATCATGCATTCTCGCAGGCAAATATATAGGTAGCCTGCGAACCTCCTTTAAAAGTATGATTTCTGGAAGCAGACAAATGTAACTTTTCTCAGGAAAGTGTTCTATTGAAGAGCCTGATTTCTCCATCATCATCACATCATCATGACAACCAAAATTATGGATAACACAGATAGTGAATTTGGAGGAGGAAGATCCTAGAGAACAAGTAAATATAGATATGGTGGAAAGTGGCACTAACACTGTAGAGTTTGAAAAGGAAAGCAAGCTCCAAAGTGAAGGCAGCTCAAGAACTTTTAGCCACAAGAAACACATCTTTGATAAAAACAGCTGGGGTAGCTTATCAATCTAAAGAAAACTGGGCAAAACATTATGCTGGGAAAGGAAACATGGCTATGGGTGAGATGAGGGATTTAGTCCCTGAAGTAGAAAATATTTCTCAGCACAAATCTTCTCTGTTCATAGTAAGGGATATTGAGAAGAGGACCTTTAATATAGCAGTTTCAGATGAAGACAAAGTATATGAGATAAATATAAGGTATGACAACATCAGTGCTCCAGACAAAGTCAAATTCCATAGGAATACCAGTGATATGTTGTATTCTGATTACCTGAGTTTAAGCTTGAAGAATTCAAAGCTGTCATCTTATGCAATGAAATTGGAAGGGCAGTTGAGGCAAGAAAAAGCATCCAGTAGAGCTTGGCAGACTCAAGTCAAGAGGCTAGAATTCGAAGGCCCTCAAGGGGTGAAATACTCATTGGATGAAAAGGAAAAATTAATTCAAAACTTGAAGAATAAATTGAAAATGTCTTCCACAGAGCATCCACAAACAACATAATTGGTTTCTTTGGAACAAGAAAAATAATCATTTCTACAAGAGGCATTGAACTACAAAGCTAGGGTGTTGCAGCTAGAGCAAGAAAATATGAAATGGTCACAAGAGAAAACAATATTGTTGAACAGGAATGTAGTTGTACCTACCACAATATAAGTTGGGCCAAACATTGAAGGACTTATCCAAGCCATGTCACAAGTTAGCCTGAAAGAAGGGGAAATCAAAGGGCTAAAAGGGATCATAGATAAATTGCAGCAGGAGATACAAGCAAAGGATGAAAGAATGGATAAATTTCAAAAGGAGAATCAAGCCTTGCAGAAAAGGATAGATAAGTTGAAGATGAGATTAAGAGACAAAGGCCTGTTGCAGGGAGCCAAGCATATCATCTGGGATTCTATAGTTGTTGAACCTGCCAAGTTCATAGTGTATTTGAACTTCATCAATGATAAAGACAACATAGCCATCACAACCAGAAGCAGGTGCACTATTGTGAATGAGAATTTAGAAAAGAAACCATCAGAGTGGGCCCAAAATGCCATAAACCTTCTCAAATCCATCCCTACTGCAAAAATTCAGACCATTGGAGTAAAAGATAAAACTACATTGATCATCTGGGCCAGAAGGGTTATTGCTAAACATAACTTGTTGAAATTAGTCCAAACCAAGGCAACACAGATGGAGAAAAGTGTGCAAGAGTTCGAGGATTTGTTTGAAGAGTTGCTTATTAAAGGCCTCCCACCATTTTGGGGTGGCAAAGGAAAATTATATGATTAGGAAGAATACAAATCTCGCCTCACTCAGTGTCGAATGGATCACTCCAAGTTTGAAACCCTGGAGGAAAAATTGAAAGGAGCAACCCTGGTTGAACATCTGATTACAAATTTTGAAATTCTGAATCAGTTCAAAGGAATGAAAATTGGACTATCAGTCATGACATATGCCTCCTACATTGACCTGGAGATCCTGATCAAAGAAATTATGGATTATCATATCCATTCTTACTTGCAATGGAAGGAGATAGTACGACTAGGTAAGACAAAGTGCAATTTTCCAGGGTCCAGTAAATGATGTCCAAGTGTCACTGAAGATGGAAGACCACGTGAAATACCAGAGCAGAGCAAGTGGTGAGGAAAGAAACTGAAGCGTCAAAGGAATCAGAAGCCAGATAATGAAAAGTTTTCTTGCCAAATTATTGTAATCGGTTTCAAAAACCAAAACTGTCATTTGTAATCATTGTAATCAATTTTAGGAACTGAAAAGTTTCATTTCAATTATTGTAATCGGTTTCAAACCGAAGGAACTCAAATTGTATTAATGTTAGGGGTTCCAAATGTATTAGTGTTGGTAGAAGTGCAAGGGCACAATTTTAGTGATTCTATCTTGAATGTAATTTTCTCAAGTTGAATAGAATACACATGCAAAAGTCTTGAAGTTTCCATGAAAAGATTCTAATGGTGGTGGTCTAAGTTTTGTCTTCTCTCTTTGTATGTATTTCATGTATTTATGATTCCATTTACACTATCTTCTGTTTAATTTGGATAGTTTAAAGGCCCATAATTCATCTTTTGATTCTCTTGGCTTAAGCAATTTAAACAATGTTAAGTTCTTCCTAAATAATTCAAAATTCATTTCATTAATGCTCCAATGAAGTTACTTGTTTTCTCCTTTCTTCTTACACTCTACAAATTTCAATTTATAACTTAGATTCATCGCCTCATTTAGCCTTTATCCTCTGGAGAGTTCTACTGACCAGTCACTGTTTCCATTCCTTTTCAGAAGTTGGAATCCATAGCCCTAAGTGTCCCTACCCTTCCTTGCTGACAAAATTATAAAAAAAACCCCTAACAACAAAACCTAGCCATTGATTGCCAAAGAAATACCAAGTGACAGGAGAGAGCCCTCTCTAAGTTGAGCAGGCTAGTACCCAGCTCTAAAGTGTGTTTGTAGGTTACCTCTGTCGTTTGTTTTATCAACTGAACAAATTTACAGAGTACTAATAGTTGTAAAGGAAGGCCATGCTTACTCTCTTGCAGGCCTAGCAAGAGAAAAGTATAAGAGAGGATATAAGCATGCAACCTATGATGAAATCACTACTTTATTATCTTCTTGTAAGTAGTTAGGTTGGATGTACTAAGAAAGGTATTTATATTGTGATGGGAAATAAAAATGGTTAGACTTGGAAAGAGCAACAACATTGGATCCAACTCTTACATATCCATTTATGTACCGAGCTGCAGTATTAATGAGAGAGAAAAGTGCACATGTTGCACTGACAAAGATCACTCGCATTTTAAGTTTCAAGTTGACACTTGATTGCCTGGAGCTATGGACTTGATTGTATTTGTCTCTTCAAGAGTATAGGGGTGCATTATCGGATATTCAAGCAGTCTTGAATTTAAATACAAACTATATGATTCATGGAGGGACCTTTAAACATTCAACAATATACAACTCAAAATGCAATTTGCACCGCTGGTATTCATTGGAAGTCTGAACAACATAACATAGATGATCTATTTATGGCAGTTTAGGTGAATATTACAAGGAAAATCTAGTAGTGGTAATGCAGATTGATGAGAATGAATCAACACAAACAAAATTTGTAACAGATTCTACAGTAGACATCAATATGGCAATGAAGTTGAAAAATCTTGGGTGGACTTTGCAGTTAGAAAATTTGGTACAAATGTACCTTTGATTTCTCAATTTGAATGAGGTGATTTAATAAATTATTGATATATAAATGTGATTGAAATAATGATCATATCGTACAATGGGATCCAACTTAATATATGGCCTAAGTGCCCTTTATGAATAGTCGTGACTTTTGGTCATGACTTATTTAGTAATTTATTTATTATTGTATTATTATGCATTATTTATTATGTAGCTTATGTTCATAACATTGCCTTCCTCTTCAAAATTTGTTTGTTCTCAAAGCAATGAATTTGTCTCTCTCGGTGAAATTTCACGTTGATTATGGGTTTGTTGGTAAATACTCGTTTGTGGTGGAAGTGTGGGACTTGTAATTTTTTTTTCACAAAAGATCTTGGCTTCCTGAAGCATATAGCTTACATATCTTCCCCTGCCATTTGAATTCCATGAATTGTTCTTGTAGATTTGTGACATACGTTCCTAGTTGCACCAACCATTTTGCTCCTAAAATCATGTCTATTCCATAAAGAGGTAGTGCATAGTACCTAGTTTGTAACTCCAAATTTTGGGTATTTATTGAAATCTTATGGAATCGTCCAACTCCTCGGATGGGTCGGCCATTGACATTCCTAATTGTGAGATATTTGTCAGGGTAGACAAAAAGATTTAATTGTCTTGCGAGATTAATATCCACGAATTTTTGGGTGCTTCCCGAATCTACTAATATTGTGATATATTTTCCTTTTAGGCTTCCCTTGAGCTTCAGGGTGTTTGGTTTCATTCTTTCTGTGATTTCTTCAAACAAAATTATGGTTTAAATTTCTTGAATATTAAATATGGTACCATTATTCCTCAAATGAGGTGGAATATAACGAATTGTACATGGTTGCATTTATTTTTCTTGTATTGTAACCTTGTCATTTTCCTTACAACCCTATCTAATGCATGTAATTGATGTTAATGACACGTTTGATGATTTTTCTTCATCTAAATATGGCATGCCTTCTTTAGCAGGAACCTTTACCTCTTTTTCGTTAATGATTTTTCAATGATATAGTTTTTTAGATACACATCTATGGCATGGAAGCCAATGTTTACCACATTTACGACATTCATATTTCTTTCTACTTTCTTCATCATCAAAATTTCTTATGGAAGTGTCTGATGGTCTATAATCTTCATGTTTGTTAGGATTTTTATTGATACATTTGTGATTTGGCAACCAATTATCTCCACAACACTTGCAATCAGTGTCTTTTCATCACAAATATGTCTTATCAAATTTCTATAACAATGGCCTCTCAAACTTTTCTCTGCATCTTTAGCCTTATGTATTGTTGTCTCCATATCTGTGATATCCTGTAACTTTAATTTGTTCTGTATGTGAGGTTTTAGATCGGTTATATACAATAAAACTATACGTTCAGTGGATAACCCAAGTACTCTTGTGGCTAGTGTTTCCCAGTTGTGAGTGAAATGGTCCATGTTTCCTTTCTGTTGTAGTCTCATGACTTTTATAAAAAAATCTTCTTCTTTGATACCTTGGAATCTTTTTAAAAAAAAAAATTTGAACTTTGTCCAACTTATTAAGTAACCATTTTTCTTCCACCACATGTACCAATTATAAGCATCCCCTTCCAGTTGCATGGATGCATGTTTGATCTTCTCATTGTCATTAGATATTCCATAGATTTCGAAGTATTCTTCTACTTTATTAAACCAAACTACTCCTTGTTTTTTCATTTCTATCAAATTTTGATAGCTCGATTTTTTCTCTTGGTGGGTAAAAAATGGTTTGATTGGCATACAAAGGGAATGGGTTAGGAATTGAGGAATGTGTTAAAAATTGGCCCTAGGGTATATTTAATTGTGTTATGGTTATGTTTAGCAGGGGTATATTCATGTGATCCAGGTCGATATCGGTGGCCACCTACCTATTCCACTAGCTCGAAAAACAATTTTCTACCTTGGTAGTTTTTCGGCAGTTTTTTGGGTTCCAAACTTCTGGGGCCATTTTGAGGCCCTAAACGACATTTTTTTGGGGATTTGGGCCCCAGGGGATTCCCAAAGGAATTGACTTGGGCCAGTAAAAAATATTTCTTCTCGTTTAGAACTTTCCAACGAGCTATCATGCGCCTAAAACAGAGATCGTATGCAAAAGTTACGACCCTGGGAAATTGATGTACTAACTTACCCAAACGGGGCCCACATGACTTTTGGCACTTCATCTCCTAGGGTTAGGTTTTTCGATTTCTAGGGTTTTTGACATTCTTTATTATTGTAAAAATTCCTTCAGAGCCTAATTGTAATCATCTTCTTGCGAATGAGCGCATCTGTCACATCTCTTCTTAGAGATAAGATGCCACCATTCCAGCAAGCTTGTTTTTCATTGCATTTTACAGTTTCAACTTATTTCCTTATTGAATAGAAAACCAATTTTATTGTATCTCTATTATTCTGTGTTAAGCATCTTTTAATAATCTATATTTATTTCGTTCTGCTCATAAAATCTGGATCATTGTGATGATGAGAGGCACTAGAAGGGATCGACGGTGGATTAGTAGCATTTGAATAATTTTGTAGTGGGTCAACATTGGCTAGAGGTTTTGTTATGAGCCTTATTAATTCTTCATGATTTTTATCCATCTTGGTATTTAATTGTACTTTCTCTAGTTGTAATTTGGAAACTACCTCATTCATCTTAGTATGTTGATCTAGTAAGTTGGCGTTATTCTAGTTGATCTAATCCTACAATAAGTCGTGTTTTTCTTGCAATTCCTCCATTTTTTTTGTTGAGCTTGCTTATTGTCATCATTCTGGTTGTTAGAGAAGTTGTTCGATCCATTTTTTCAAATTTTGTAGCACCCTCTAAATTTTTCTATTTAAATTGTATGATTCTTCAATTAAATTTAATTAATTGCAGTAGTTGTACGAAAATCAATTTACTTGTAGTGATTGTATGAACTGTATGGATTGAACTTCAATTTGTAGGACTGTACAAAAAATAAAATTGTACTGATTGTAATTAGTCGATGTGTTGTAATTAATAGTTGCATGGTTCTGTAATTAATTGCAGTACGGACGTGTCGGTTCAATTTTACCATATGTTGTATGGACATGATGTTTTAGCAACAGTCTAATTAATGACTAGTACGACAGAATGGTAGCAGATTGTATGGTGGAATGGCGGTGGAGGGTATGACAATTGAAATTGGAAGCTAGCACGAAAAGTTCATATGGAAATCAAATGGCGTCTGTAGGGAAATTTATTGGTTGTTGTACGAAATTGATAAGCAACATATTATGATGGTATGGTGGGTGGAAGGAATCAACGACAGAGTGGTTGTATGGACCAATCGACGTTGGTTGTATGAAAGTGTGACGATTTTTGTACAAACCAATCTGTGTTGGCTCTCTTACCCCCTCTGATACCAATTGGTACAAATGTACCTTTAATTGCTCAATTTGAATGAGACATTTTAATAAATTGTTCATATAGAAATGTGATTGAAATAATGATCGTATTGTACAATGGGGCCCGACTTAATATATGGCCTAAGGTGCCCTTTATGAATAGTCATGACTTATTTAGTGAGTTATTTATTATTGTATTATTTATTATGTAGCCTATGTTCATAGAGAATCTCCTTTATTGACATGAGGACATGCCAACCCTCAAGCGTGAGGGAGATATTGGCTTGCTAATTTTACATCTTTTACATCATTAGTTGGTCTCCTTTTTTTTTTATCATTTTACCTTATCCATGCACCTGATTATTATGCCTATTATCATATCTACCTATACTTATGAAGATAATGTGCCTAACAATCTTGATGTTGTTATTATTTACAATTTCCTGTGTTTTTAGTAAGTTGGAAAAGGTTTAGATTAATCTTGTTGATAGCATATGTTCTTAGTTCACTTCCGGTACCAACAATTCACTTCTAGTACCTGACCTCCATGATTGTCATATCCACACATATTTAGGGAAAATTATGGAACTTGGGTTTTGTCACTAGGACCCTTGACATGGTGTGATGCTCATCATATCGCACCCAGGTCCAATGTGGCAGCCTCCAACTCGTGGTCAAATGTTCTCAGTAAAATACGTGTCAGATTAGAAGCAATGATCTTCCCACATTATTTATGAGATTGTGAAGGAAAATCTAGAAAATCTAATACATGGGTTTTGTTAAGAACATGCCCATTCAGCTAAATCACGAGCAATTTCCTCAAAAAGTTCATGGTGAGGGAGATATGGATGGTTTTTTAATACATCTTCCCAGATTTGTTTTTGTGGTTGTCTTCTCCAACGTCTCAACCAAATGGATGCGCCCAACGAGAAAGGAGGTCGAATCAAGCTATTCTCATCTCTTTCATGTTATGAAAAATGATTTGTAATCAGATTTTGAGTCAACTATGCAACCAAGATCCACCAAAAATGAGATAAACAATATATTGTAAGTTATTTACATTTTGATAGTTCTTATTTGAGGCAATTAGTTTTGATCCACCCCATTTCTCTTCTTTATATACATACACATCCATAGAACAGAGAAGGGGGAGGAGAGCATTATTGTAAGAGGGAGTACAATCCGTATTTGGGTACTTGTAATATCTTAATTTCATTCGATAATAATCAAATGTTGATGATTTGTTCCTATGCTTGAGCGATCACTTAGTTTGTAATATTTCTCACAACGTGTGTTAGGTTTGGCAGGGCCCCCATTCTCTAACATGTGTTGTCCTATGTTCATTTTCTCTTAGTTAGCTAATTCAGTTGTAGATTTGATTTCCTTTTATACATTTCAATTATTGTTTATGTCTTTCATTTGTAAGCTTTCATTACATGTCATTTGATCAACCACAGAGATTGATTATCCACTAAAGATTGAAGGACTGATCTACTTGATAAATGATCACAGGAACCTTTAGAAAAGATTGTGGTTTATGCCAAGATAGAATTTGAATAAACCTCGTCCAGTGATCAGTTATGTGGTGTAGTTTGGTTTACCATCATTTCTTTGATTGATTAATATATACTCTAGTCTTGCATTTCCTATGCTTGCATCTCGAAGTTTACACTCTCGAATTGATAGATTTAATGTCAAGTATTTATGCATATAAATAACTCAACACCCACGAAACATTTCCTATGCATACTCTAATTCTATATCTTATTCCTCTATATACAACAATTTTAAATGACTATATCATGCTTCTTTTTTGATGGCCCCAAACTTTGTTAATATTTCCCCATTGTCTTTGGCTATTTCTTTGACAATATTTTTTAGTACTCTTGGTTTACATTGTTTGTGAAAGAATGAAGTATTATCATCCCTAGACTACATCCAAAGACTTTGTGACTTTAGGAGCCAATCCTCCTCTTCCCTACAATTGACTTGGTGAATCCTGAAGGCTAAGCTTCTTTCCTCAATAATAATCTACTAAGTTATTTTCTCATGTTCCATTGTTGTTTGAATCCTACTCAGTCGCTCCTACATTTCAATTCTTTCTACCTCTAGAGAAATAAATTATGCTTTTTCCCAAGCTTGCATATCATCTTTGACTCTACATAGTTTAGATTCACATACAAAGGTTGGGAAGCCTATCACCAAAATGATCCAAGCGTCTTGAATGTTGTTAAATATTGTGAGATCATGCCAAAGTGAGATTAACGAAAAATAGGATGGGGCTAAGGTCTTCTTGCAATTGAAAAATCAATGCAATGGGTTTATGATTTAAAACTCCATGTGCAATAGTATGAAAATATATTGTTAAGCTATCCAACAAAAAATCACTATGAATGAGGAATTTTTCCAATCTTACAATAATATTCCTAGGTCCCACCCTTTGATTGGTTGAAGTGTAGCATCCTTTCTTAGGTATAATGTCAATTAAATCCCAATGGGGTTATATATTCCATATTTTCTTTGAGAGGATCCCTAATTATACTACCATGGTTTTCCTCCTTGCTCTACAAGACTAGATTGAAGTCTCCAATAACTATGTTATGCTTATCTAATCCATATTCTTGCATTTCTATCAAGGTCCACCGAATTTTCATTTTCTCCCCATATTATGTCAATGCATAGGCATTAGATATTTGAATCTACTTACCCGATCCCTTGTGAATTTATAAAACCAATATTCGATACTAAGTGTATTGGTGATGCACTAGATCAAACATGTTTTCATCCCAAATAGTACTAAGACCCCCCAAGGCCCCTCTTGCACTAACTACTACAACATTGATTTTCCATGGTTTTCTTTTAGCTTATATCATTTCTTTTTCTTCCAATGTTGTCTCCTGAATGAGGAGGATTGCAAGTTTTTTTTATCTAATGAGATCCTTTAATGCTTCCATTTTCATTTTGTTGCCTAGTCTCGTACAATTCTAGGAGACAACATGTTTTATTTCAATAAACGTTTGCAAAAGGTTGATTAAATGCCTTTAAATTTGAGTTAATCTAATATGTTTTGGCCCCTTGGTGACAAAATAAAGAAATGAAAGCTAGCAAAGACCCACGATATGTTTTTATCCTAAGGCTATCTAGATTTGACAACTTTGGCGCTTTGTGGCTAAAGAGCACATAGTTCCCAGCGGTTGATCATCGATCATTGATCATCTAGGCACACTCAAATCATCGATCAACATTAAATATCAACCCCCTCGACTTTTCTTCCTTTAA
>ML779098.1:183505-198443 GCA_009831015.1 Picea engelmannii | reverse complement strand
TGAAAATAGTATTTTGGAGGTACAAAATCTTTCCAATGGGGAGGTGTGATCTAGGGGATCAAATTTTGCTCAAAAATTCAAAGTGCTTGGCATCGCTTCAAATCGAATGGGAGTGTAGGCCTCGTCATTATGAACCCAACGCAACTTGTTTGGGTTCAAACGGACGTCGGGAGCGAGAGATATCACGTTCTGTTCAAAATGACAAACATGCAAAAAAAAGAGGGACGCTGACTGTACAGTCCGTACGGCTACTGACGTAGCAGACCATACGACACATGGCAGAGCTGAGTGGTAGACAGTTGGTAGATGTGGACGAATGGCATTGCGACACGTTGTAAATTGTGGTTGGTTGTACGATGCCACGTGGCCGAGTCATGGGCTG
Source organism: Picea engelmannii (assembly GCA_009831015.1). Taxonomy (NCBI): domain Eukaryota; kingdom Viridiplantae; phylum Streptophyta; class Pinopsida; order Pinales; family Pinaceae; genus Picea; species Picea engelmannii. The sequence goes on along the minus strand of ML779098.1, from coordinate 198,061 downwards.
CCATATGGCATCTTGTTATTGGTTGTTGTGTAAAACTTTATCGGAGTCCACCAGGTTTGACCCTGTGACCTCCACCCATGAGTACAACCTTTGCAAAGTTTGCACTGCCAATGCGCAACACCATAATCCTTGTTATATATATATGGTTTCATATTTATTTAAGTTTGAGTTTGTTATGTATGGGCACGGGGGTCCGGGTTGGGGCTTAGCCCCAGCCCCCGGACGCATACATTGTTGTAATATGACCACATGTTATTCCATATATGCGCGCACATTATTTGGTTTGTATTTTGGTTTCAACGGTTATGCAAACGACCCGCCATTTGTCCTTTAACCATTGGCTTGTGGAAACAGGGGCCTATGTTTGCGTTTGTGCGTGGTCACATGGGCCACATGACCTCGCCCTTTACGGTTAGGGGCTAGGTGCACCCGTAACTATTCTACAATTTGCACGGTTTACGCAGTTGCATCTGGTGCTAAGTTTTAACGCTTAAATATGCATGTGGGCTAGGTTGAGCGAAGAGGGGTGCGATTTGTAGATGCAGAGACAACAAGTTTGAAGGGGGACTTCCAGGAAGCCTATCTTCTTCAATTTTTGGCCAAACGAGGTGCCGAAAAAGCCCAAATAGGGGTTTTTGGACGTTCTGAAGCCATTGGAGCAGTCTATTTGTCATTTTGAGCATTGTAAAGTACATTTTTTTAGCACTTTGAGAAAATAATACAAAAGATCCATTGGACGCTGGACCAGGAGATGTAGCCCAAGAGAGGGGTGAACTCCTTTATCATTTGCTATGTTATGTGTTTTCTGTTCACTGTTATTGTTGTTGTTTATATGCATCTTGAATGAGTAAATTCTATTAAATTTGTGTTGCAAAGTTGATCCATTTGCATTTTAACACATAAATTTAACTTGCAAATATTTTCAAGAATACAAGTCTTTTTCATTTTTAGATCAGATAAGTACAACATGATCAAAATGAAGAATGAACTCCTGACTAACAACACATATGCCCAATTCTGGAAGAAAACATCCACAACTCAACACAGATTATTGTCTGCATTCGACATAGAGAAAGGAAGGATGCACATGGCATTCTTACAGGCACAGGTCCCTCACCCCAAGACATATTTTGATTACAAGAAAGCATCATTTGAGTTTGATGTGAAAGAAATTCATCCAACAGATCAAATGGATATGCACAGGAAAATAGGGGATATGATCTTCTCCACCTTGAAAAATGCATCCTTGGCTGCTGCAAAATTACAGGTCTCTTTAAACAATGTCTAGTCTCAGTTGAAGCTGGAAAAGATATCTTCTTTAGCCAAGGATAATAAAATCAAATCCCTAGAGGAGCTGGTATTAAAAATAGGTTATGACCCATCCAATTTCAAGGAAGTCGAGGAAATACTGAAGAAGAAAAATGATGACATAACATCTCTAAGGAAACAACTGAAACTTTCAGCTACTGAAGATTCACAAACAAAGGTAATAGTTGAGAGTGAAGGCCACAAGGAGGAGATGTTGAAACTGATAATGGAGCAAAATGAATAGATAAAGGAGATGGAGGTCGAGATGGATAAGTTAGTAAAAGAGAAATAATAGAGCTTGCAGATGGTTGTAATCCCACTGGATGTAGTTCCTCTCACAGGAGTCAGTACAACAACAACCACAACAACAAAAATTCCATCAGCCATCCCAGTGAAATTTCCAGATGCTTCTGAGAAATTAGTGAAGTCAATGGAGGACATGACCCTGCAAGGGGAAGAAATCAAAAGATTGCAAGAAGAGGTAAAAAAACTCCAGAAGTTGGAATCCATGTTCTAGGCTAGCTATAATACAGAGATGCAAAAATCACAAAGACTCACTCAAGAAATACAGAAGTTGCAAAAGGAGATTGTCATGGAAAAAACACTATCTGAAGCCAAGGAAAACATCTGGATGGACATCAACAAGTCAATGACAGAGATATGGCCTCTCATATAAATTTTGTTTGAGAAACATGAACTAGTATTGAGAGCCAGACAAGCAATTGACAAGATAAGGAAGGAATTAGGAGAGAGGCCTACAGAGGCCAATGAAATCATTAGGTTCTTAAACTCCAAGATCAAAGAGGAGTTACATGAATTGGAAATTGAAGACAGGACAGATACCATCCTTGAGGTCAAGAAGGTTTTGACCAAGAAAGGAATGATGTTGCAACTAGAGGAGAAGGCCCAGACGATGGACATTAGGGTGCAAATATTTTTCATCAAGGTTGACACACTGCACAAGAAAGGGATTCCAGGACTACTAGTGATAAATCATAAGCTCATCACTCTGTCAGACTACAAGCAGAAGATCATCACAGTGGCAAAGGATGGGGCTAAATTTGCAGGCATACAAGGGAGCATTAATGGCAAGGCTTTCTTAGAAAAATTACAGTTGGACCTGAGCATCCAACATGAGATAAAATGCATTTTTATCACAAAGCCCACTTTTTCCAAGTACATTGAGATGGATGAAACATACAGAAGGTTACTAAAGTTTTCCATCCCTAGTCAAAAGAGGTGGGAAGACCTATGTGCTTTACTTGAGTAAAGGTGATGTGGATTTTTGAGTCATCATGAGGAAGACAGTCAAGTCAAAGTAATGGATCACCAACGACTTTCCCTCAGAATCAACATCAAGGATTCAAACAGATCACCAACATCCCTATTATTTTGTAATTTGTAATCTAGTTAGTTAGGTTTTTTCTCCACAATATCCTAGTCATTTATGATAGGATCAGATGTAACTATTGTATAAATAATTCTCACTACGAAGTATTGAGGGTTGATTTTTGTGCCCAAGGAGCTATTTGTGAAATATTTTCGAAAGAATCGACCTGTAATAAAAAGGATATTCACAGGATTCTTGTGTTTGAACGTTGGTGATGTTTATATTTCTATGTTAATGTTTATCTTTCTCTGAAATCATTATGTTTGTTGTTTCTAATCATTAAAAGGAATTTAATGAACATAATTTTCCTCGTGCACTTTGTTTCTGGTCTTTTAGTGATCTATGTTGGGGCTAAATATATGCACTATTAATTCCCACATTTAATTATCAACCGGGGATCGTAAGCTTCGAGGTGCAGGCGCAGGAAACGCAGGATCAAAGCCTAGTCTAGCCTAATCTAAAGTCGACAAAACAATCTTCAAACCCACACTGCAGGAAATTAACACTAAGGATTCATCACTGTGACGTAGGAATAACTTAGTGCTATAAGGGCTTAGATCACATTCTTTCATGCACTCGGTGATGTTCATGTGATTAATCGTGAGTAGCTTACTTAAGTTTTATGTCCTTCAATGATTATTTCCTATAGTGGATCCACACTTAAATGCAATGAAAGAAACAACCAAATGGAAATGAATTCAAATGACAAGAAATAAACTAATGGAAAATCCAAATCACAATGAAAGCAAACTAATAGTGACCAATACGAAAAAATAATCTACAATTGGATCTACAAAATCAAAACAATGCAAAACCAAACTAGATTAAAAGGCCAATCAAGACAATAAATGGAATCAAGCTTTAAATTCAGAGATTGTTCCTCAAGTGAGTATACCAAATGTAAAGAAACAAGGGTTGGAAGACAATGGAGAAGTGAATATAAATCTACACAAGGAAATAATGAAGTGGGATGAATTAACTCTGCAATCGGTCTTATCTGAAATCAAATCTGGTTGGACACAATGATTGTGATAAGTTAAGTGTTTTATTGATGGTGAATGCATATGGAATGGAAGTTGGCCATATTTATAATCAATCAAGCATACAAATGGTTTCAATTATTGAGCAATGACATAATTTAAGAGACAATTAGTGAAGGTAAGAGAAGGAATATGTTTTATATTTTTTATGAATAGAAAGAAACAATACACAATACTTAACACATATAAACGATTATTTTCTCTTAATTGTGTATAGTCTTTGCTAAATAATGACGAGAATGAGTGAATGAAGGCAACTTAACCAAAGGAACAATTATCTCTAAGTTTATTTATATCAATATAATGTAAGAGAACATATTTAAATCATAAAATACAAATAACAATGGGACTGTAATTAAAACACACAGATCAAAAACACCATATTTACAATCTAATCTAGAAAGAAAAAGGAAAGAAGCAGGATGTTACCAGAATGAGGGGCCCTTCCCACTCTGGTTAACCCTGCTTGAATACAATTAGATCAAGTCAAATAGATGCACAATGGATCAACAACAATCAACTCTCCATTTTGATCAGAAACTTTGTTTTTACATGGAAGTGAACTCCTCAAAGCTTTCTCACAAGAACAAAACTCTTACTTACAAACACTTCATGAAACTAATCGCTCTTTCTCACAACTCTATGAGGCTTATTTATACATGAAAAATCATTGATGATTGGCTGGGATCGAATCCCAATGCTCAGATTTCAAATTTGCAATTTTAGATAAAATCCTAAAAAATTAGGGTTTTATTGCAATTTGGGTAGATTCGAGTTAGTCCCCTACCAATATATTCCAAACCAATTCTAATTTTGAAAACCTGCCCTTGTATTACTCAATTTTCCATATTCGAGACAAAACCCATTTCGTAGAATTTCTAGATCTGATTCCATCTGCACGAAAATCGAGGCGCAAGTTGGCAATTTGAGATTTTCACTAATTTTAGTAGAATCATTCCCCCTGAGATGGAGGTCCACACGTGTGAGCTGGGTGAATTCTGCCCCACGTGTTCGCATGTAAATGTAGCTCTGGACAAAACCCATGTACCCGATTTTCCTCAAGAATCTTTCCAAAATTTCGAATTATTTCTAGTACCGGATTAGCACAATTGGTACTGGATTAGAACAGTTGGTACCGGATTAGAACAGTTAGTACCAGAATCTTGTAGGCAAGGGTTTAGTACCGGATGAACATAGTCATGACTATGGGTACCAGACCAATGCAATGGTAGTACTGGATGGAGCTAGTACCAGAATAGATGCAATCTGGTACCGGATGAAGCTGGTACCGGAAGAGGCAGAGGGCTGGTACCGGATGAACGCAAAGGTAGTACCGGATCACTGCAGAGTATTGGATTACATGGAGTTTGGGTACTAGATGACTGTGCAGGTATCAGTTGACTGTAGAACCTTCTGGTATCGGATGACTTGGAGTATCGGATGACCTACAATGCGAGTACCAGAACAGGAACAATACAGGTGTTTTCGCAAGAGTTGGTTCTAGGATGTAGTAGAGCCAAGCCTTAGCACATTTTAAATGAAAAAACAAGCTATCACTCAGAACTTGATTTGGGTTGCGTGCAAGTAAATTCCAAGATAACCACAAACCACTTTTGATTAGAAGTTGCTCCTTCCAACCCGAGAGGGATCTCTTGAATATATATCACGATAGGATATCCAATAAGCTTAATAGCGGGAAGATCTGTGGGTAAAAAAAGTTTTGAGGTTTTTAGGGTTGATGGGTTGGACCAGGAGGTAGTCCATTGGGCATGGAGTCAAATGATCAAGCAAATAATATGAGTTTTTCAGAAATGGAAATCCATGGAGCAGAGGTGAGTTAGAAGCCGATTGCAAAGAGAAGGATTTATAAAAGTATGGTAGCAGAATAAAGATAAAACATATCAATACACAAGGAGCACTTAGCGATGAGTGAATTCCAAGCATAAATAAGTGGAAATAGATGGTTGGGACAAAGCATCTAGCAAAGGATGAATTATGAACCTTGATCTCTGCAGGAAACAACCTATAACCAGTCTAGAACAGAGCATCTAACAGAGGATGAATTCTATTACAAAACAATTACAAATCGAGAAGAAAATATAGATGGAGTAATATTGAAACTAAGAAAATGGACAAACTCTGCAAGCAACATCACAAGAATCTCTGATATGGATAAAACATGCTTCTGCAATCTTTTATTAAACTGAAAATGAAATCTACAGCCTAGGAGTACTACTCCTGTCTCTTTTTTGTTCCCTCCCCTTTGTTTTGCAAATATGCCTCATATATCTCTTGAGGTCGATATCCTCTCTAATCTAAAATATATCAACAGTTACAACCAATTCTTGAAACTTTCTGCCATAGAAAATGGACCAAACTACTAAAAACTAGGGTTGCAGTTATGGCTATGTATCTCTCGAATAGAGACAGTTGTGTATAAAATGAAAGAGGCTTTTGTGCATTTGTTTATTCTAAGCAAAAAACCTCTTTCATTTCCCTGAGACCCATTCTCATTTTCCCCAAATCTGCATTTAACAAACATGTGTCAAAACAGGAAAATATGAAATCCAAAAATTAGGGCTCGGAGATGGATTTGATTCTCCCAATATGTGACACCTGTAGGAAAAATGAGAGAGGCTAATGATCTCTGATGTGTTATGCACAAAATTCTCCAACCGTTTCTCAAAATGATACTCCAGTCGCTCAGAATTCTCATTTGAAAATGATGACTCAACACAGTAAAAAATGCCACATTTCTGAAAATAAACCTCATATTTTGGGGGACTTTTGACTACCTTACCAAGCTCAAAATGAAATTATGAAGACACCACTAGATAGATTAGGATTTTTAGATGTCTATCGACTATTCGAATGTGAAAAACGACCTCTCCACGGCTGAGAAAATTGCATTTTTCTAAAGTAGTTTTTCATATGACTGGAGTCCCGATTTCGGGTTTTCGGGATTCGGGGAAACGAAGCAGTGGTTATTAAAATCTCCACGTCAACCAAATCCCCGATGGTCAAATCCCCAAAATATATTTCGGCTTTTACATTGCACTCTTTCGGGCCTTCGGGTTTTGGGTATCATGTCCTCAAGAGTTATGACATGCAAGGAATCTTGAATCGTGAAATCGCGATGGAATTAATTAGACAATAATCATTTTATTTAATCTCTTAATTAATCACAATTAGCAATTAATATTTAACCTTTCGTGGATTTAAGTGTCGGGACTTCGATAATAATTGACGCAAGAAATCCCGAATCGCGAAATTGCGATGAGGTTTATTAACGTTAATCTTTCTTGATCTTTATTTGACCCGGCTTATCCTTTAATACTTTAGTGAGTTCAGGCATCGGGGTTGTAGTTATTAAATTATCTACGTCGACCAAATCCCTGACGACAAAAAAAAACCTGGACTCGTGAGATTTTCCTCCATGTGGCTTAGTGCTCGGTGTATGCGGTCATTCCACCGCTAATGCTTCCATTCATTCTCTTTGTGACTCAATGCTCGAACATATGGTACATTTCTTTGATTCTCACGTGAACCCTATCTTTGGATTTTTCGTGAGTTGGCTTGTGACTGTTATACTGCTGTGGCATTTGGGGTTGATTTCGGCGTTATTTGACTGAAGATGACAGGTAGAGAACATTCAGTGATGCGCGTGACAGACAAATGGTCGTTTTCTCACATCTACACTTTCGGTAGTTAAACACTATATTTGTTTCTCTCCTAAGTGACCAAAAGCCAAAATTTCAATATTTGTTACAACAGAGGCTCCATCTAGGGATGGTGCTTTCCTACAAAGTGCCAAGAATAGTAGACCACGTGCCTTCATCCATTGGGTGACCTAAAATCATCCTTATCAAACTATGAACTCTGTCGTTTTACTTGCACCTTTCCAAAACAAAAAACTGCGTATGCATTCATTGGGCTATGGAGTTGTAATGCTTTAAAACAAAACCATACTGGATTCCAAACTAAACCGAAAAAATACTGAAAACCATTTTTGTACTCTAGTGCTCAAAGTCAATCTTATTTATATACATCACCTACTCTAACTGATATCACTGCTTTGTTCAAGTATAGGAAAACTTCCAAATCAACCAAGCGAGTATCCGACTAACAAACTTAATTATACTTCCATATTTGAGCAAAAGGATGATAGGAGCAACTGCAAATTTCAAAACATGCCCTGGGAGCAGGTACTTACAGTTTTGAAATTTAGACTTCAAGAAGTCGGAAATAAAAAATTCAATCCACCATTTTGACTCCATATAAACTGCTATTGGATCATAAAAGTCACATAGAAATACCTCATTTTGTTGTTGTTCCAACTGACGAAAATGTTGTTGCTTGCTGCCTTTACTGATCTGAATTTTAAATGTGGACTACTCAATATGTGTTGGGAAAACATGCATGATCAACTGTTGATCTGAACCTGTCTGCTCTCTTTCATCATATCCTTGTAATCTGAATTCATCACTATGATATGTTGGCCTATTACAACTAACAATTTTTAAGAGAGAAGAAGAGATATGTTCTTCATTTCCTACATTACTATCTTGATAATGATCAAATGAAAACGGAGTCTGAAAATATGCATCATGAAACAATTTCTGATCACCCTCTCCAACAATGATATCTTCAGAGGATGTATCAAAGTTAAAAGGATCTTCATTGGACTCTTGAACAACAGATTCATATCTATTTTCAACCATAGCATTCATACTTTTCTGATCATCTCTTAGTTGATAAATATGATTTGATGAAATTTCATTAGACAACAAATCTTTAAAATCCTCTTCATCATCACTATATTTATCGAATACTGGAAAACCAGAATAAAATCCTGAAGGTTTATGCATTGAAAAATAAGCAATCTAATCTTGAAACAGATTTCGAAAAATATCACTATCTTCTTCATCATTAACAACCTTTACATCAAAATCTAAATCATTCTCGAACACCAAACATTTTTCAGGATGGTTAAACATGAAAACCACCTCTTTTTCATGAAACAAAACATAGTCTACAAGATATTCAAGACTGTGTGGATGTTGCAGCTCTGTGTAAGCAGGGGTTGCAACATGACTATTCAAGAGGAGGTGGTCTATGCAATTTCTGTATCAAGCAACTATTGTTTTCTTTCTCTTCTACAAGTGGACCATGATGTTGAATATCTTCTTCTTGATTGTGATCACAAGAGCTATCATATCCTATTTTTTTATCAGCCAACTCTTCTTCATACTGATTATCTTCATCGACTTGAGAAATTTCTGATATTCCTTCCTCCTCTTCAAGAAGATGTGTTTGATYTRTTTGTCTTATGAATTTTATATTACAACAATCTTCAAAAAGTATTTCAGYTGAATAGATTCTTTTACAATGTTGATGAAAAAGTATGTGAAAATCTTTCAATGAAGGAATACTGGAATGAGGTAAAGATTTATACCAAAGTCTAACATCTSTTTCCAACGGAAACATAAATAGTTTCATGAGGACATCTTCATGATGCATATTTAATTCATCCATGAGCTTGTGGAATTCAAACAAGTGTTGAGCGGGATTGTCATCCGCATATTCTCCAAATTTAGGAAGGACATCTTCCCAAACTTTAATGTCTGGAACAGTGTTTGGAAAACCATAAACATTTGTAAAGTCCAGAGGAGAAAACCTTGTAGCAATCTGAGCGGCAAACGAATCCGACATTTTGAGACCAGTGGAGTCACCAGTGAATCATGTAGAGTCTTTGAACCAAGGATTCACCAGGTGAATGATCACAACCAATTGAATGCATATCCCTTGTTCACTATCAAGAAATAGATCTGAAATTTTTTTCGTATCCCAGGGAAGATAACTTCTTTCCTCCGTCCCTGGCAATAGCGCCAGAAAATGTTGTCGCAAGAGTTGGTTCTAGGCTGTAATAGAGCCAAGCCTTAGCACATTTTAAATGAAAAAATAAGTTATCACTTAGAACTTGATTTGGGTTGTGTGCAAGTAAATTCCGAGATAACCATGAACCACTTTTGATTAGAAGCTTCCCCTTCCAACCTGAGAGGGATCTCTCGAATATATATCATGATAGGATATCCAATAAGCTTAACAGTGGGAAGATCTGTGGGTAACAAAAAGTTTTGAGGTTTTTAGGGTTGATGGGTTGGATCGGGAGGTAGTCCATTGGGCATGGAGTCAAATGATCAAGCAAATAATAAGAGTGTTTCAGAAATGGAAATCCATGGAGCAGAGGCGAGATAGAAGATGATTACAAAGAGAAGGATTTATAAAAGTATGGCAGCAGAATAAAGAGAAAACATATCAATACACAAGGAGCACTTAGCGATGAGTGAATTCCAAGCATAAATAAGTGAAAAGAGATGGTTGGGACAAAGCATCTAGCAAAGGATGAATTCTGAACCTTGATCTCTGCAAGAAACAACCTATAACCAGTCTGCAACAGAGCATCTAATAGAGGATGAATTATATTACAAAACAATTACAAATCGAGAAGAAAATATAGATGGAGTGATATTGAAACTAAGAAAATGGACAAACTCTGCAAGCAACATCACAAGAATCTCTTATATGGATAAAACATGCTTCTGCAATCTTTTGTTAAACTGAAAATGAAAGCTACAACCGAGGAGTACTACTCCTGTCTCTTTTCTTTCCCCTCCCCTTTCTTTTACAAATATGCCTCATATATCTATTGAGGTTGAAATCCTCTCTAATCTAAAAGATATCAACAGTTACAACCAATTCTTGAAACTTTCTGCGATAGAAAATGGACCAAACTACTGAAAACTAGGGTTGCGGTTATGGCTATGTATCTCTCAAATAGATACAGTTGTGTATAAAATGAAAGAGGCTTTTGTGCATCTGTTTATTCTGAGTAAAAAGCCTCTTTCAGTTCCCTGAGACCCATTTTCATTTTCCCCAAATCTGCATTTAACAAACATGTGTCAAAACAAGAAAATATGAAATCCGAAAATTAGGGCTCAGAGATGGATTTGATTCTCCCAATATGTGACACCTGTAGGAAAAATGAGAGAGGTTAATGATATCTGATGTTTTAGGCACAAAATCCTCCAATTGTTTCTCAAAATGATACTCCAGTCGTTTAGAATCCTCATTTGAAAATGATGACTCAACACAGTAAAAAATGCCACATTTATGAAAACGAACCTCATATTTCGGGGGAATTTTTACTGCCTTACAAAACTCAAAATTAAATTATGAAGACACCACTAGATAGCTTAGTATTTTTATATGTCGATCAACTATTCGAACGTGAAAAATGAGCTCTCGATGGCTGAGAAAATTGCATTTTTCTAAATCCGTTTTGCATATGACTCGAGTCTCGATTTCGGGTTTTCGGGATTCGAGGAAACGAAGCAGTGGTTATTAAAATCTCCACGTCGACCAAATCCCCGATGGCCAAATCCCCGAAATATATTTTGGCTTTTACATTGCACTCTTTTGGGCCTTCAGGTTTCGAGTATCATGTCCTCAAGAGTTATGACATGCAAGGAATCTCGAATCGTGAAATCACGATGGGATTAATTAAATAATAATCATTTTCTTTAATCTCTTAATTAATCACGATTATCAATTAATATTTAACCTTTCGTGGATTTAAGTGTCGGTACTTCGATAATACTTAACGCAATAAATCCCGAATCGTGAAATTGCGATGAGATTTATTAACATTAATCTTTCTTAATCTTTATTTGACCTGGCTTATCCTTTAATACTTTAGTGAGTTCGGGCATCGGGGCTGTAGTTATTAAAATATCTACGTCGGCCAAGCCCCCAATGGAAAAAAAACCTGGACTCATGATCTTTTCCTCCATGTGGCTTAATGCTCAGTGTATGCGGTTCTTCCACTGCCAATGCTTCCATTCATTCTCTTTGTGACTCAATGCTCGAACATATGGTACATTTATTTGATTCTCACATGAACCCTGTCTTTGGATTTTTCGTGAGTTGGATTGTAATTGTTATACTATTGTAGCATTTGGGGCTAATTTCAGCGTTATTTGACTGAAGATGACAGGTAGAGAACATTCAGTGATGCGCGTGACAGACAAATGGTCGTTTTCTCACATCTACACTTTCGGTAGTTAAACACTACAAATGTTTCTCTCCTAAGTGACCGAAAGCCAAAATTTCAATATTTGTTACAACAACAGGTACCGGAACATGGACAGTGCATATACCGGAACCTGAACAGTACAAAACATGCTGTTTGGACACAAAAACATAGAATTAAACCATCATCGACAAAAACTATTGTATAATCATCATTTTAACCACTAAAAATATGAAAATTTATGTATTAACCACATAGGATGAATAACAAGAGATAATGGAGGTTTATGGTGTAATTAAGGATATATTAGTGACAAAATGCAGGGAGAAGGTGTAATGATAAGTTTATTTGTATGGCAGAAAGTATGACAAAACTAGAGCTCAACACACCCCCAAACCCAAGGATTTGCATGTCCTCATGCAAACAAGGTGAAGAAAATATGATACTCTGTTTATAGATTTATGTGACATTGTTTCTTTTGTGTAAGTGTTGGTTCTTGTGGAATGACACTTTGGAAACTGCCACAGATTGATTTCAAACATAGAAACAAAATTATCATAAAAATGGAGGACAAGCAGTGAATGAGGTATCAGAGTGATGGTGAATGGTGTGCATATGGAGAATGGTTTATAAAATGTTGGTGATGGTGGCCGTATGAACTTGGACATCAATTTTAAGAACAATATTTATTTTTTGGTTCTTTTCTTGGATAGGAAACAATGACTTCATCCTCTTTGAGATGACTTAAGAATGCTTTATGATGTACAAAGAGAAGACACTATAGATGTTTCTTTGTATTTGTATACCACATATTTCCTTTTCATTACTTGGTCTTATCATCATAGTATATTGTTCATTACGACAAGTGGAGTGAAGATGGAGGGTTTACTGAGTAGTTGTGATAATGCATAGTGGAGTGTGGAGTGGGTAATAGTGGTTATGCATCATGCTTTCCAAGTTCTTAGTAAATTAAAAATATTTGTACCAGTTTTATCTCAAGTTACCCTTGCTTTGAATTCTAATGCATGTTGAAGTGGAAACTAGCATAACATGATGAAATGTTTGCAGAATCATGATGTAGACTTCCAAAATTTGAATATGGAGTGGGGCAAGGCTGTGAACTGATGGATATCTAAGAGAGAGCATTGATGAATGTTGATCTACTGAGATTCCTTATGTCTTTCTCTCCCCCACGCTTGCTGGTTTGCATGCCCTCATGCAAACTCTTATTAGCATACCAAATTGTTGCAAGTTGAAAGAGGACTATGTGAAACCGATGCATGTTGATTGAAGGAGGAAAATGAAGTATGCCAGAGCTAAACGCTGCTGAAAATATCCTGCAAAAAGTACCCTCGAAAAATATTTAAATTTATGTATTGTTGGTACAAGAACCTACTGGTTTATGTACCAGCAATACCAGAACAGAAAAATCTAAAAGAAATTAAACCAATACTGTTATTATGAGAGGAGAAATATACACTAATGCCATTCTTAAAGAAACAACCAAAAATTAAACTTTATTCATGCTTGTAAATTCAGAAATGAAATTTATTTTAAAATATTACAAGCATAAAGAAAATTTCTAAATTACTTATTACATACGATTTCATCAATCATTAACAATTGTATGCTCAAGAAACCATGTGAATTATGATGGGGGATTTTTCCTCTCATCCTTGAACATGAAAACATGAGGAGATAAGTGGTCTTTGATAAATGAGAAACCAATAGGAAACCAGTCATCCCTGTTTAATTTCTCAAAGAATATATGTCATTCAAGTGATATTGATAAAGTTTGCATTTGATTTTATTGAACTCCTACGCTTATGGGTCCCACCTCTAGGACAATGACATCCTGGGTATGAATGACGGTGTCTTAAGACCATCTTACAGACATTCTCAAATGGCAATTAGATGAGGTTCATTATCCTTTTGTTCAACCATGCATGCTTCTTCTTAACTATTTACACAAGTATATTGTTCATACAGACAAATATAGATTAGGCATAATGAAAGACATCAAAATTAGAACCCATTGCCAGCAAGCCTGTTTAGTACTCCGATGGGGTAATTTTGACATCTAATAAATATCCTTCCCAGGCAGAATGCCCCATTGCCCATGAGCTTGTTCAGTACCCTGATGGGTTTTCCTAGTTATACCACAGGCTGGTACCCATTGTCAGCAGACCTATTCAGTATCCCCACGGGTTAGACTCTTACACCCATTTTCCATCAAAGGATCTTGTCCCAATATTTACCCTTAAGATATAATTTATAGATTGCTTTCACATGGGTGAATAGGGGAACATCTTTGAAAACCTTTTTACAGAATGGGATGGTATTGAGTTGGAAGATATTTTATAGATTGCCCATAAAAGATTGTTCATATGAAAAATAGACTTATGTATCGATATTAGTCGAAAGACATATCATGGTCAAACTTACTTAATGTGTGGTGGATGAGGCCATGAGAGAATGACCTAGAGGTGCCTCTAGTCCCCAATTCCATCTTCTCCATATAAGATTGTGTTCCCTCACAAGTAGAATTTTCATTCACTCTCCTGCTACTATTTGATAAGAATGCTTCAATAACAAGTTCTGATATGAAACTAGGATGTACAAGTTACCTATGGGCATCATTATGCAGACCTTAAAGATTTTGTAAATCCCCATAATATTTTAAAGATTAGGCTTATGAGCAACTGTTATTATTAATAGTCAAAAAT
>ML779098.1:171712-181821 GCA_009831015.1 Picea engelmannii | reverse complement strand
AGAATGAGTGAATGAAGGCAACTTAACCAAAGGAACAATTATCTCTAAGTTTATTTATATCAATATAATGTAAGAGAACATATTTAAATCATAAAATACAAATAACAATGGGACTGTAATTAAAACACACAGATCAAAAACACAATATTTACAATCTAATCTAGAAAGAAAAAGGAAAGAAGCAGGATGTTACCAGAATGAGGGGCCCTTCCCACACTGGTTAACCCTACTTGAATACAATCATATCAAGTCAAATAGATGCACAATGGATCAACAACAATTAACTCTCCATTTTGATCAGAAACTTTGTTTTTACATGGCAGTGAACTCCTTGAAGCTTTCTCACAAGAACAAACCTCTTACTTACAAAACATTCATGAAACTAATCTCTCTTTATCACAGCCCTATGCGGCTTATTTATACATGAAAAATCATTGATGAGTGGATGGGATCGAATCCTAATGCTCAGATTTCAAATTTGTAATTTTAGATAAAATCCTCAAAAATCAGGGTTTTATTGCAATTTGGGCATATTCGAGTTAGGCCCCCACCCATATCTTCCAAACCAATTCTAATTTTGAAAAATTCCTCTCATATTACTCAATTTTCCATATTCTAGACAACCCATTTCGTAGAATTTCTAGATCTGATGCCATCTGCACGGAAATCGAGGCGCAAGTTGGCAGTTTGAGATTTTCACTAATTTTAGCAGAATCATTCCCCCTGAGCTGGAGATCCACATGTTTGAGATGGGTGAACTCTGCCCCATGTTTCCACATGTAAATGTAGCTCTGGACGAAACCCATGTACCCAATTTTCCTCTAGAATCTTTCCAAAATTTCAAATTATTTCTAGTACCAGATTAGCACAATTGGTATTGGATTAGAACAGTTGGTACCGGATTAGAACAATTAGTACAAGAATATTGTAGGTAGAGGTTTAGTACTGGATGAACACAGTCATGACTATGGGTACTAGACCAATGCAATGGTAGTACTGGATGGAGCTAGTACCGGAATAGGCGCAATCTGGTACCAGATGAAGCTGGTACCGGAAGAGGCAGAGAGATGGTACCGGATGAACGCACAGGTAGTACCAAATCACTGCAGAGTATTGGATGACATGGAGTGTGGGTACTGGATGACTGTGCAGGTATCATTTGACTGTAGAACCTTCTGGTACCGGATGACTTGGAGTATCAGATGCCCTACAACGCGAGTACCGGAAAAGGAACAATACAGGTACCAGAACATGGACAGTGCACATACCAGAACCTGAATAGTATAGAACATGTTGCTTGGATATAGAAACATAGGATTAAACCATCATCAAAAAAACTATTGTATAATCATCCTTTTAATCATTAAAAATATGGAAAATTATGTATTAACCACGTAGGATGAATAACAAGAGATAATAGAGGTTTATGGTGTAATTAAGGATATATTAGTGACAAAATGAGGGGAGAAGGTGTAATGATAAGTGTATTTGTATGGAAGAAAGTATGACAAAAATGGAGCTCAACAATCTACATGTTATTCATTTGATATTAAGTAAATACATTCTTAACTACTTCTTTGCTTGGTTGATTTTCTCATATGTTCTGTCTTTTCATTCCATTTAATTCTAATAGATCCATCGTTCTCATTATCTTGCCCTATGAAGGAACCTTATAAAAATTGTATCAGATTCTAATCTTTAAAGCAGACGCCATGGCCCAATGGAAGTGTAATTCACTTCTCCATCCAATATTATAAACAAACAAACAAACTCAGATTATTTTAACTAGCCTAATATCTAAAACCCAAACAAATCTAAATCATACAGAGGGATCCCTCTCTGAAACTGGTAGGGATGCATCCCAGTTTCAAAAGCGGTTTTGGTAAGTTACCTCTGTCAATTTATTTTTCCCTTGACAACCTCTGGGAATTGTAGAGTGCTAACATAGTGGCGACCATACTGGGGACCTGAACAAATTTTTCCACCTTTACGAATTCTCTTTCCTAGATAAAGAAAACTTTATTTCTGAACAATTAAAGATTTAACTTTCAAGAGATAAATGTTCAGAGGTTGTTGAAATTTGTACATATTAAATTATATTTCTTAAAGTTTAAGTTTTGGCTCCAAAAATAATTCACACTAGATCCCACCCTGATCCAGAACCTGTAACAATAGTAGATAATCCAAAAAAATTAATTGGAAAAAGAAATACAATAGAAGGTCAAGGAAGCAACAGTCATCTCCAAAGGGCCACTTCCCTTCTAGAGAAGCTTGTCACAATCTAGGACATCGATTTTTATCTACCTTTTGAGCAGAGCCTTTTCAGAACCAAATCTGATATCTTTATGAATGAAATAGTACTATATCAAAACATCCGCCAACCTAGAACCCTTGAAAGAGTCTCTCTTGGAACAAAATTTGATCAATGGATCCTTCAAGAGTTTGAGAAACTACAAGATCTAGCATCAAATCTTGACCAAGCCTTGTATAAAGCCCATTTTCAACAGTCTGTTGAGCTTTATGCTATTTCTATTATTGCAGTTTCTATGAATCCTCGAGCATCTCAGACTATACCTCCCAGGTCTTCTTCCTCTACATCTTATGTCACTTCTCCACCAATTGTACAAGTTGTCATCCAACCTCCTCCACCAATCATGGAAGTGAGATATGCTCCCCTGGTGTTAGGTGCTCCTTTACATAACATGCCCCAGGACTATCAAAATAGGATTCCCCAATTTGATGACACTAGAACTTTAAATGCACAACATGTGGATAAAATGAATGAATTTTTTATTTACGGGAAGTGGATGAGGCAGGTGTTCAAATGAGACTCTTTGCACAAAGTTTAACTGGTGATGTTAAGAAATGGTTTAAATAATTACTTGTTGCTAGCATAGTTGATATTATTTCTTTTCACCGAACTTTCCTCAATAGGTGGGAGGTAAAGAAAAATCCTCTCCAAATTTTATCTAAATATGAAAATATTAGGAGAAACCAAGGGGAAACCGTACATGACTATTGCACTCGTTTCAACAATATCTATAATGCAATTCCTACTGACATCAAACCTCCTCAAGGTCTGGCCTTGATCAAGTTCCCTGATGGCTTTGATCCTGACATTTCCTACCAATTGAGAGAAAGAAACTCTGCCACTTTGGAAGATATGAAAAATAGTGTTGTAAGTGTTGAAGCAAATATGTTGGCTAGGAGAGCCAGACAAAGAACTGAAAGGAGAGTTACAATTAAAGAAGAACATTCCACTTCTACCTCAGATGCCAGAGTTGATTCTTTAGTCAGAATTGTGGGGAGATTAATGGAAAGACTAGAAATCGGTGACAGAAACCCGCCTAGAGAGAATCAGCTTGGTCCTCAGATTCAAAATCACAATTTCAGAAGAAATTCTCCCCAGATCAGACAAAGAGAACCCAGAGATCAAAAGGAACAGAGAGGTCATGATCAACATATTAGGCCACCTTTTCAATAAAACTATGTTGATGAAGGGGAAGAGATAATTGAGGAGTCAGATGAAATTCACATAAATATTATGGGGGTTAATGACAACGATTCCATTTTTCTCACTCAGGAAGAAAATGAACTTTTTCTCCTTTCACAGACCGAAGTAGATGAGAAAGAGTCAGAACAACAAGCCTTCGAGAATGCAATAATGGAATTCCACAGACAATACAACTTAAGGAGTAAACATTAAGGAATTGCAGTCCTTCATAGGAAAAATAATTTTTCTGAGAAGATTCATACCTAATTTGGCAGAGCTGCTCAAAAACATAACAAACATGCTTAAAAGATACAAAAATAAAGTGGAACACGGAAGCTAAACAGTCTTTTGATCAAGTGAAATTGGCGTTGACACAGGCCCCTGTACTGATCAGTCTTGATTATACCAAATATTTCTATTTATTCTCCTTTTCTTATGAACATACCATTGCAGCAGTTCTTTTGCAAAAAAACAGTGAAGGTTATGAATAACCTATAACATTTTTCAGCAAATCATTGAGAGATGTTGCTTTGAATTACAACATGTAACACCCTCTTTCCCCCAGTTTGTAAAAATAACTATACTGGCCAAGAACTATGGCAAACCCAAAAATGTGAATGTGTGATGTGAATGGACCTTGTGAAAAAGGTCGATGAATGTGAATAATATTATGAATATATATTGCAGGACTGTTGAGAGGGAATATGTTGAAAAAGAGACCACGATGGATGGATAAAGGTGGTGGAAGGCACCTGGAATGGTGGCGTTAACTTCCACCGAAAACCAATACCTTATTTTGACTTCACTGGCCCGGAGAACCAAGAGTGGCTCGCTAGCCCCAAATTAAATGACTCGCCAAGATTGGTAGGTAAATGGCTCCTCATGAGTAATGAGGGATGGGGGGGGTGAACCGCCCATCTGTAGAGCCATCAGGCCTGACCAGTGCGAGGGAAATTGCACCACACGTAACCTTGCAAGAGGAAAAAGGCGTGAGGGAGAAGCGAGAAGGGGGCAGATGTGAGGGAAGGAAGAGAACTCTGGAAAATACAGAGTGAGTGATAGCAGAGAAGGGGGAGAGTAACCCTCGTTCTCGGTCACTGGAAAACAGAGACACAGTCTCACAGCATCGTGGTCTTAACTCGGGGGTGGCTAGTGGTAAATCCTATCGGAATCGCTGAGCCTATGGTTGGGTGGAAACAAGCACCCCTCTCAGCAGTTGCAATCACTTCTGGTGTTATTTCTGATAAGTGTTTTACGTCTTGCATCTTGAAATGTATATCCCGACGTTTATGATCATCTTGCATCTTGAAACTTATACGCTGACATATATGCTCATAGTCTGTGCAGTTTTGTGAATGGTTTGAGTATAAGACTGCCTATGTAGTGTTTTGATTCAGAAATGGTGGTTGCATGCTTATAATGGAAGGGCCACATATGTCTTATGTTTATAAATAGATTTATATGTATATACGCATATTGAATTAATTCATACTTCAAGCCATTTCTCGGGAAATCTATACCCTCATCCGTCTCAGGTGATACCCTGGATAGATTTCCCCATAGAGACACCCTTCATAGAAATCTCACCAAGAACCTGGAAAAAGGATTTGAAGGAGAAAGTCTTAGTAACCCTGTACAAGGAAGAATGGTCCTCTTGAGATCCCGAAATAGCAGCGTAGGGATAATTATCGATCGACGGATGAGATCCCATCGGAAGATCTGTGGTCATTCACGACCGTTAAATTGGAGGAAGAAAACAAGGGCATTACATGCCTTACCCCTTTTTCCTTTATCTTCGTGAGTAGCGAAGAAATCGGGACCGTAGATCCCCAAGGTCTGTGAAAGTATCTGGACCATTGGTTTTTCCATGTCCAGGGAGCAGTGGGAGAGTGCACAACATGGGACCAATCTGAACAATCAGATCTTAGTTAGAAAACCCGACAGCCATTGAATCTGTTAGAAGATGCACGGGGGTTAAACCTTCGTGAGAAGAAGTGCGAAGTCCCGAAGGGTTTGTATCGGGATATCGGCGTTCGGGAGTTCAGGAGTCTGGAGGACAAGACTCCGGGCACTCGACATCAGAAATCAAGAAACTGCGAAAGAATCTGAGTCGTCCGTCTGTGAGAGGACACGTGTCGCGAAATCATCCATTTCGGAGATTCGGACACCGGGACTCACAGAGGTGAGCATCTTGACTTCGCGAGTAGCGAAGTCCTGAAAAAATCTAAGTCGTTCGTCTGAGAGCGGACGCGTGTCACAAGATCCTCTCTATCGAGGATTCAGACACCGAAAGTCAGAGAAGGAAGTCCTTTGACTTTGCGAGTGGTGAAGTCACGAGAATATCTGGACCATCCATCTGAGGAGGACAGGTGGAAGAGATCAAGGGATCTCATGAGCTTGAAGGTTCGTAAGGTGAGAGCCCAAGAGTTGGGTGCTCCAAGTCGCGAGTGGCGAAATGGTGAGGAGCAAGGATAGTCGTTGGATCCAGGTCGCAGGAGGACCATTGGATCAGGACCTTATTGCGTGTATCGCGCATTCATAGGTTCGGAGGTTGAGAGGACCTCTTCTCGACATCATAAGTCGTGAAGTGCCGAGAGCTGAGGCACAAGTGAGGAACACGTGGCAGAACCACAAGGTGGGGCCTGCGTGGTTGACAGGGAGACACGCATTTCCTGGAGAAAGGAGTCAATGCTTTGTTGACTTCTCGCATCTCTTGGATTCGCGGAGTAAGAGCACGGGAGCTCAACCCTTCGACTCGCGAAGTGGTGAGTAGAGAGAACGCAAGAGGAAAAATCTAATATCACCTCTCGGGGGTTCATGAAGGGAAGGTGCCAAGGTTGGACACTCGAACTCACGAAGGTGCAAGTAGTGAGAGGTCCTAGCATTTAGCCTAGCTAGTGGTCACACGCAGAGGGCACTGACAGAAAGGAGCTATACCCATTTTGTGATCTTGGGTATCACGAGATTGGGAAGGAAGAGTCGAGAGTTTCAACTTGCGAACTCGCGAGATGGTGAGTTGCGACAAGCGCCTTTGGGAATAGGCCTTGGTAATAGTGTGGTGGTCGCTTGGGAAAGGTGGAGCTCGCACCCAGTGTTGTTCGCATAGGGGAGCTACCTAAAAGGACCCGTGGATCGATTGAAAGGAGATTCCAGCAGGGAATCCAAAGAGCCATTTCAGTTCATGAAGTAAACTGAATGATCCTTAAGACTGGGAGGTCATGTAGAGACTCTGTCGAGGCAGAGGTGGTGTCTGCGGGAAATCGGGAGTCCCGTTGACAAGAGGTCGGGCTCTCGTATTGATAAGTCCTAAAGGGAATAAGACTGCGGTCTTATGAGAAGTGGTCATACGGACCAAGGCATAGCCCAGGGGGCTAATTGCTGATCGAAGCCTCTTCGGTAGTTCATCATTCGGGATTTGTAGAGCCGAAAGTCTTGACTCGCTTATAACACTGAGCCACGAAATGAGAAAAGGTGCCTAGTTGATTGGCCTATGATCAGGATCAACGATCATATGGAGGTGGAAGAGGGGGAGAGCTAGCCTGTGCTAAGCCCCGTAGGATTTCGGGGATTCTGACCTTCGAGAATTCGACGAAAAATTTTCATTTCCATAGTGGGTATGTGACAAATTGGTATCAGAGCATGGTTACAATACTCGGCCTACTTGGGCTCATGAACGAGTTGCGCAGAAGCTCCATTCGGAACACTCCTAAAAAGAGTAACCCCCTATCTTAACCTTCCTAATCAAAAGACAAAGTTAAGAATGAAAAACCCCTATTGTGTGTGTGTACATTTGAAAATATGAATTATGTACTGGGTATAAATAAATATAAACATTGACTAACAACCAGCATTTTTCCTTTTGCACACAAGCGGAAGATCAACCGTGGGAAATTATCAATGCATAGTATGGTGACTCACCATGAAGTGGGAGAAGGCTCCCACAATAGAGATGAAGAGTCTGACAAAAGAAGGGCAGCAGGGACCCCTCCAGGTCTAGCCGAGACTGTGAGGAGTCTCATGGTCGAATTACAAAGCTGTAAGGCCGACAATGAAAGGATGATGAAAGAACAAGAAAAGCAAACAGAAATTAACGCAGTTTTACTGTAGAGTTTATCTGATCTACAAAGACAAATGCAACATGAACCTGAAACTCAGAAACATGGTCATATCAGTGGTCACACTAAGAGGAGCACCTCGAAAAATGTCCACCCCATAGGTAAAGGACAAGCGTTGGATGATTCCTCTAAGAAGGAAGCTGACGATTCAGAGGGCTCTTCTAGCAGCAGATCCAGTTTCTATTCTTGAAAGAAACAAAAGAAGCAAAAGCCTTCCAAAGGTCAAAAATTCGAAGAATTCAGAAAAGCCAAACCACCCTCCTTAGACGGTGAAATAAAGAAGGGAGAGGAAGCAGAGGTTTGACTGCTTGGACTAAAGAAGTATTTCAGAGTCCATGACTTTTCAGAAAATATGAAGGCCCGAGTGGCCACCTTCAACTTGAACGGAAAGGATTCCATTTGGTGGGAAGACCTTAAGAATGTGAAAGGGGTTCGCGAAGAGGACCTGTCTTGGGAACGGTTTGAGAAATACTTCCGGAAGAAGTATCTGTCGGAAAAATATTTCGACGAAAAGACTAAAGAGTTTTATGAACTCAAACTGGGACAACTCACTATAGAAGAATATGTCAACAAATTCCTCGATTTGTTGAGGTATGTACCCTATATAAAAGCAGAAAAGGCAAAGGTGCAACGCTTCATCAGTGGACTACCTAAGGACTATCGGAACAGAATTGTATTTGATGAACCAAAGACTGTAGAAGGCATTATTTGAAAGGCGACCTATTGTCATGAACAGTTTGGGCATTGAGCAGAACCTCGCGAAGGATGGAAACAGAAGAATAGTTCGATATTTCAGAAAAGGGGAATTAAATCCCCAGGATTTAAGAACTATAAGAAGAACCCAAGAATGAGCTTCCCATCCCAGAGTATGCACAACATAATTTTCCCTCCTTGAGCGGAAATAAAACTTCTAGACCCATATCAGTGAAGACTGATAACCCAAAGAGAGAACCTTTGAAATGTTGGGGTTGCGGGGAAGAACATCTATTGAGAGATTGTCCACACTGACAATAGAATAGTCAGAGGATTTATAACATCCAAGAAGCTACTACCATCAATGATGTGGCCAGGAGTGAGCCACGAATTTGCGCAGCCTTGGATAATAACCAAGATGACCACCAAGCTTCAGTGGTGGAAATAGAAGGTATGCTTTCCAACCATCTAGTGTCTGTTTTGACTGACCCTGGTTCAAATTTGAGTTATATAGCCCCTAAAGTTGTTGATAAGTGTAAACTACAGCCATAAAAACATACCAAGCCATGGTTGGTACAGTTAGCCACTGGCACAAGAAGAAGGGTAGCAGAGGTTATACCAGCCTGCCAATTGATGTTGGGTAAATCCCCCACCCAAGCAACCCTTAACATATTACCCCTGGGATCGTATGATCTGTTGATTGGTATGGATTGGCTAGTTGCCCATAAAGCCAGATTGGACTATTACCATAAGACCTTAGAATGTGTAAGTAAGGAAGGGAAGAGGATAACCCTTCAAGGGATCCAAAAACCTGTCTCGGTGAGACAAATATCATCTCTGCAAATGAGAAATTATTGCCGAAAGGGATGTACCCTATATGCAATACAGGTGTTGAAAACAATCGAAGGTGAAAAACCAAGCCCTGACGATCACCCTATCCTGAGAGAATATAGAGATGTGTTTTCGAAAGAGGTATCGGGTCTACCTTCGAGAAGGGACATAGACTTCTCGATATAACTTGCACCAGGAGCGGTGCCGGTGTCTAGGAGACCCTACCGGATGAGCACACCCAAGTTAGTTGAACTCAAATTGCAATTAAAAGAAATGATGGATAAAGGCTATATTCGACCCAGCATGTCTCCATGGGGAGCACCAGTCCTGTTTGTGAAAAAGAAGGATGGTACCCTTATACTGTGTATAGATTATAGGCAACTCAATAAGGTAACCATAAAGAACAAGTACCCCTTGCCCAGGATCGATGACATGTTCGATCAATTGGGGGGTGCGTCTATTTTCTCAAAGATTGATTTGAGGTCGGGATACCATCAAGTCCGAATCAAGGGTGAAGACATCCATAAGACTGCCTTCCGAACGAGGTATGGTCACTATGAGTTTGTGGTGGTGCCATTTGGGTTGACCAATGCCCCTGCCACTTTTATGTGCTTGATGAACAATGTACTCAGCAAGTTCCTAGACAAATTTGTGCTTGTTTTTATTGATGATATATTAATTTACTCCAAAAACAGAAAAGAGCATGAAGAGCATCTTAGACTTGTGTTGCAAGTGCTAAGAGAACATCAGCTCTATGCCAAATTCAGCAAATGTGAATTATTCCAGAAGGAAGTACATTACTTAGGCCATGTTCTCTCCGAAGAAGGAGTAGCCGTAGACCCTGACAAAATCAGGTCTATCATGGAATGGCCTACCCCAAAGGATGTTTCAGACATCAGATCCTTTATGGGATTAGCAGGATACTATAGGAGATTTATAAAAGGATTCTCCAAGATTGGTTGTCCAATCACTGCCCT
>ML779098.1:129013-171552 GCA_009831015.1 Picea engelmannii | reverse complement strand
AGGAGTCCTTATGCAGAAAGGAAGTGTGATCTGCTATGAATCCTAAAAATTGAACAAGCATGAAGTCAACTATGTGACCCATGATCTAGAACTGGCTGCCATATGCATGCCTTGAAAATGTGGAGGCATTACCTCCTGGGAAGAAAATTTGTACTTATGATAGATCACTGTGGATTGTGATACATGTTTGATCAACCAAAGCTCAATGCTAGACAAGCTAGGTGGATGTCCCTCCTTAGCAAGTTTGATTTCGAGATCAAACACATCAAAGGAAAGGAAAATAGGGTGGCCGATGCCCTTAGCAGAAGTATGAAAATAATTCTCCTAGAAATGGTCTGCACCTGCGAGATAGATGTCAAGGAAAGAATCAGAAATGCATAAGAAATAGATCCCTTCGTCCAGACCGTGACCATGTACCTACAACAAGAACCCACCGGAGTAAAATACGAAGGCTACCAGATGACCGAAGGAGGTCTGCTCACTTACATAAGTAGATTTTATATTCCATATTGTGACGACTTGAAGAGGTTCATTATGGATGAACTACATAAAAGACCCTATTCTGGTCATCCAAGATACCAGAAAATGATCACTTCCACCAGGAGACAATTTTATTGGCCTAGAATGAAGAAAGACATAGCCGAGTACTTGGCCAAATGCATAGAGTGCCAGCAGGTTAAAGCAGAACATCGACACCCAGCAGGATTATTGCAACCCTTACCAATCCCAGAATGGAAATGGGAAACCATCTCCATGGATTTCATCACTGGATTACCAACCTCAACCAAACAGAATGGCGCCATTATGGTGGTGGTGGATAAATTGAGCAAGTCTGCTCACTTCATCCCCATCAAGTTGACTTGCAAGGAAATCGATATCACCCAGGTATTCATGAAGGAGATATTCAGACTGCATGGTATGCCAAAAGAGATCCTGTCTGACAGAGACACGAAATTTACTTCTAACTTTTGGAAATCACTGATGGCTGGTTTAGAGAACAAATTGTTGTTTAGCACCGCCTATCACCCTCAAACCGACGGACAGACATAAAGAGTGAACCAAGTACTTGAAGACATGCTAAGAATGCATGTAATGCATCAACCCAAGAAGTGGGAAGACTACCTACCACTGGTAGAATTCGCCTACAACACCGGCTACCAAGCATCCTTAAAGATGAGTCCCTTCGAAGTCCTCTATGGTGGACCGTGTAACACTCCAGTCAGCTGGAGTAATCCCATAAAAAACATTTATTTTAGGCCCGACATATTGAAAGAAATGGAATAGCAAGTGACTCAGATAAAACAAAACCTGAAGGTCGCTCAGAACCAACAAAAAATTTATGCCGACCAAAAGAGAACTCCAAGAGAGTTCAAGACGGGAGACCATGTATATCTCAGAGTTAGGCCCAAGAAGAGTTCCCTGAAAATGGGAGCTTGTGCCAAGTTGGCACCTCGATATTGTGGACCCTTTGATCCGGATTTATGCAGGAACGAAATGTAAGAAGAAAATAACAGAGTATGCACAATAGTATTGCAGAGAACACAGTGATACAGTAAACACACACTTCTATTAATTAATGAAATAGAGAAACTGTAAAACTGTTGAACAATACATAGCTAGAATGGTGGTAGCATATCCCTGATAAGAGATGTGGCGGCTACGCTCATCCGTGACCAAGATGATTACAAAAAGAGGCCGAAGGGCCTTATTTATCAAAATCAAGAAGGTAGAAACCAAAAACCTAATCCTAGAAGATGAAACGCCTAAATTCAAGTGGGCCCTGTTTGGGTAAGTTAGTCCATCAACTTCCCGGAGTCATAACTATTGCATACGATATATGTTTGGGGCACACGATAGCTCGTTGGAAAGATCTATCCAAGGCCTACAACACTCGAGACAAAATAGAAACATATATGCTATTTTGCGAGAGCAACATACCCAAAAAAACATCGTTTTGGGCCTCAAAATGGCCCTGGAAGTTCAGGACCCGAAAAAACTGCTAAAAATAGTAAATTACCAGAAATGCCAGAAAACTATTTTGAGCCAGATGGAAAGGTGGGCAGCCACCGATACCCATCTGGATCACCCTTTGAGGTTCTAGATAGAGTGGGACCTGTAGCCTATAGGCTAGCACTTCCTCCCACAGTAAAAGCACATAATGTTTTCCATGTTTCATTATTGAAGAAATATATACATGATGCTAATCATATAATTGACTGGTCTGTGATCCAGGTGGAACCGGAGGGATAATTTCTACCAGAACCTCAATGCATATTGGATAGAAAGGAAACCCCGCTCCAGAACTGAACCATTGCACAGGTCAAGGTGCAGTGGAGACATTTTGGCCCAGATGAGGCTACATGGGAAATGGAGGATGCCATGAGACAGGCATATTCGATTTTGTTTACTTCTGTACATGCATGTCATGTTGATAGATAAGAACATTGAGGATGATGTTCCTTTAAGGGGGAGGGAATTGTAACACCCTATTTCCCCCAGTTTGTAAAATAACTATACTGGCCAAGAACTGTGGCAAACCCAAAAATGTGAATGTGTGATGTGAATGGACCTTGTAAAAAAGGTCGATGAATGTGAATAATATTATGAATATATATTGCAGGACTGCTGAGAGGGGATATGCTGAAAAAGAGACCACGATGGCTGGAGAAAGGTGGTGGAAGGCACCTGGAATGGTGGCGTTAACTTCCACCGAAAACCAATACTGTATTTGGACTTCACTGGCCCGGAGAACCAAGAGCGGCTCGCTGGCCCCAAATTAAATGACTCACCAGGATTGGTAGGTAAATGGCTCCTCATGAGTAATGAGGGATGGGGGGGGGTGAACTGCCCATCCGTAGAGCCGTCAAGCCTGACCAGTGCGAGGGAAATCATGCCACACGCAACCTCGAAAGAGGAAAAAGGCGTGAGGGAGAAGCGAGAAGGGGGCAGACGCGAGGGAAAGAAGAGAACTCTAGAAAATATAGAGTCATTGATAGCAAAGAAGGGGGAGATTAACCCTTGTTCTCGGTCACTGGAAAATAGAGACGCAGTCTCGCAACATTGTGGTCTCAGCTCGGGGGTGGCTAGTGGTAAATCCTATCAGAATCGCTAAGCCTACGGTTGGGTGGAAACGAGCATCCCTCTCAGCAGTTGCAATCACTTCTAGTGTTATTTCTGATAAGTGTTTTACGTCTTGCATCTTGAAATGTATATCCTGGCGTTTATGATCATCTTGCATCTTGAAACTTATATGCCGACATATATGCTCATAGTCTGTGTAGTTTTATGAATGGTTTGAGTATAAGACTGCATGTGTAGTGTTTTGATTCAGAAATGGTGGTTGCATGCTTATAATGGAAGGGGCACGTATGGCTTATGTTTATAAATAGATTTATATGTATATACGCATATTGAATTAATTCAGACTTCAAGCCGTTTCTCGGGAAATCTATACCCTCATCTGTCTCAAGTGATAACCTAGATAGATCTCCCCATAGAGACACCCTTCATAGAAAGCTCACCAAGAACCTGGAAAAAGTATTTGAAGGCGCAAGTCTTAGTAACCCTGTATGAGGAAGAATGATCCTCTTGAGATCCCAAAATAGCAGCGTAGGGATAAGTATCGATCGACGGACGAGATCCCATTGGAAGATCTGTGGTCATTCACGACCATTAGATTGGAGGAAGAAAATAAGGGCGTTACATGCCTTACCCCTTTTTCCTTTATCTTCATGAGTAGCGAAGAAATCAGGACTGTAGATCCCCAAGGTCTGTGAGAGTATCTGGACTGTTGGTTTTTCCACGTCCAGGGAGCAGTGGGAGAGTGCACAACGTGGGACCGATCTGAACTGTCATATCTTAGTTAGAAAACCTGACAGCCATTGGATCTGTCAAAAGATGCACGGGGGTTAAACCTTCGTGAGCAAAAGTGAGAAGTCTCGAAGGGGTTGTATCGGGATATTGACATTCGGGAGTTCAGGAGTCCAGAGGACGAGATTCTGGGCACTCGACATCAGAAATCATGAAACTGTGAAAGAATCTGAGCCGTCCATCTGCGGGAGGATGCGTGTCGCGAAATCGTCCATTTCAGAGATTCGGACACCGGAACTCATAGAGGTGAGCATCTTGACTTCGCGAGTAGTGAAGTCCCGAAGAAATCTGAGTCATTCGTCTGAGAGCAGACGTGTGTTGCAAGATCCTCTCTATCAGGGATTCGGACACCGGAAGTCAGAGAAGGAAGTCCTTTGACTTCGCGAGTGGTGAAGTCATGAGAAGATCGGGACCATCCATCTGAGGAGGACAGGTGGCAGAGATCGAGAGATCTCACGAACTCAGACGTTCGCAAGGTGAGAGCCCAGGAGTTGGGTGCTCCAAGTCGCGAGTGGCGAAATCACGAGGAGCAAGGATAGCCATTGGATCCAGGTCGTGGGAGGACCTTTGGATCAGGACATTATCGTGCGTATCGTGCATTCGGAGGTTAGAAGGTTGAGAGGACCTCTTCTGAACATCAGAAGTCGCGAAGTGCCGAGAGATGAGGCACAAGTGAGGAACACGTGGAAGAACCACAAGGTGGGGCCCGCGTGGTTGACAGGAAGACACGTGTTGCCTGGAGAAAGGAGTCAATGCTCTATTGACTTCTCGCGTCTCGAGGATTCATGGAGTAAGAGCACGGGAGCTCAACCCTTCGACTCGCGAAGAGGTGAGTAGCGAGAACGCAAGAGGAAAAAGCTAATATCGCCTCTCGGGGGTTCATGAAGGGAAGGTGCCAAGGTTGGACACTCAAACTCATGAAGGTGCAAGTAGCGAGAGGTGCTAGCGTTTAGCCTAGCCAGTGGTCACGCGTGGAGGGCACTGACAGAAAGGAGCTATACCCATTTCGTGATCTCGGGTATCGCGAGATTGGGAAGGAAGAGTCGGGAGTTTCGACTTGCGAACTCGCGAGATGGCGAGTTGCGACAAGCGCCTTTGGGAATAGGCCTTGGTCATAGCGCGGTAGTCACTTGGGAAAGGTGGAGCTCGCGCCTAGTGTTGTTCGCATAGGGGAGCTACCGAAAATTACCTATGGATCGATTGAAAGGAGATTCCAGCAGGGAATTAAAAGAGCCATTTCGTCTCATGAAGTAAATTGAACAATCCTTAAGACCGAGAGGTCATGCAGAGACTCTGTCGAGGCAGAGGTGGCATCTGCGGGAAATCAAAAATCGGGAAATCGAGAGTCTCGTTGACAAGAGGTCGGGTTCTCATATTGATAAGTCCCGAAGGGAATAAGACTGTGGTCTTATGAGAAGTGGTCATACGGACCAAGGCATAGCCCAAGGGGCTAATTGCTGATCGAAGCCTCTTTGGCAGTTTGGCATTCAGGGTTTGCAGAGCCGAAAGTCTTGACTCGCTTATAACACTGAGTCACGAAATGTGAAAAGGTGCCTAGTTGTTTGGCATGTGATCAGGATCAACGATCATATGGAGGTGGAAGAAGGGGAGAGCTAGCCTGTGCTAAGCCCCGTAGGATTTCGGTGATTCTGACCTTCGAGAATTCGGCGAAAATTTTTCATTTCCGTAATGGGTATGTGACACAACATCATGGAGAAACATGCTTTTTCTTTGGTAAAAGAAATTAAAGATTTCAGAGTTTACATTCTCCATTCACATATCATTGATTATGTTCCTAATGTAGTGGTAAAAGATATTCTAACTCAGGATAACCCAGATGATAGAAGAGGGAAATGGATTGTTGTAATCGTTGAGTATGATATAGAAATCAAACCAACCAAACTGATCAAGGGTCAAGGTTTAGCTAAACTGATGGTTGAATCAAATTTTCATGCTTTAGATATAAACTTTCTAGTTGCAGTTAATGAACAGGGAGAGCAGGCGACTCCACATGTCAAAGAGGTATTCTCAAATTCTCCATGGTATGCAGACCTTATCTTTGTCTTGCATCATTTACAAGCTCCTCCTGGTTTGACAAAGACTAAAGCTAGATTCTTAAAACTTAAATCTTTGAAATATTGCATTCTGAATGGAAATATGTTGGAGGCATTTTACTTAATTGTTTATTGAAAGATGAAGCTGACAAAGCCTTGCAAGAGTTCCATGAAGGAGATTGTGGTGGGAATTTAAATTGGAAGAATATTTCTAACAAAATTCTTAGAGTTGGATTTTACTGGCCCACCTTGTTTGCAAATGTCCATAAAAAGGTAACCTCCTGTCACAAGTGCCAAATCTTTGAAGGAAAAAGGAAACTTTTGCCGTTGCCTCTGAAGCCTATTTTGGTTGAAGTTCCATTTCAACAATGGGGTTTGGATTTTATTGGAGAGATTCACCCACCATCATCAGGCCAGCATAAGTGGATCCTCACAGCTATTGACTACTTCAGCAAGTGGATTGAAGTTGTACCCTCCAAGCAAGCCACTGATGATGTAATTATAAAATTCTTGGAAACTAATATTCTCTCTTGTTTTGGATGCCCCAGGAAGATTATCACTGATAATGCAACAACTTTTAGATCAAAAAATATGATACAAGTTTGCAGTAAGTATCAGATAACTTTAGGGCACTCTACAACATATTACCCTTAGGGCAATGGATTGGCAGAGTCTTATAATAAAAGTTTGGTAAATATCATCAAGAAGATGTTGCAGGAAAACAAGAAGTCTTGGCACAAAAAGTTGGTACATGCACTTTGGGCAGACTGACTGACCACAAAGAGATCAATTGGTATGTCCCCATATCAGTTGGTGTATGGAACATAGGTTGTTTTTTCCCACCTCTTTGGGTGTTCTTGTTATGAAGTTGTTACAAGAAGTAAAGGTAGATCCAAATGAAGTCCAAAGGAGGATCAATCATATGATACAACTTCAACAGTCTAGAGAGGAGGTTTATAACCAAACTCGGGTAATTCAAGAGAGCATCAAGAAAATATATGATAGGAGAGTCAAGGATGATGATTTCAAACTGGGTGATATGGTACTGAAGTGGGTTTCAAGAAATGAAGACAAGGGAAATCATGGGTTCAACAATTTGTGGAAAGGCCCTTTCATAATCCAGGCACTCAAGGACATAGATGGAGCAGACCTACCAGGAGGACCTATCAATGGAAGAATGCTCAAACATTATGTTCCACCAAAATGAAGGTCTTTAGTCACTCATCTCATTGTACAAACCACTTTTACTTTTATGTCATGTGTGAGGTGATTTTTATAAGATGGTTGAAGCCTGAAGAGAAGGCCCTAAGCCACTGATATGGACCACCATATTTACAATCATAATGAAGCAAATCAGGATGCAGAAAAAGCACTGGAGAAGAAGATTCAAGGCAACATGTAGTTGGTTATTGTCACCTCACAAGGAGAGCACCATCCCCAAGTGGAGCCACTGTTATAACCCTATGTTTCATAGGATCACTTGGTGATTCTAATCTCTTCCTCTAGTTGTATTGTATTGTAAATAATATTTTATTCTGCAAATGATTTACAAAAGAAAAGAAAAGAGAAAAGGAAAAGAAGAAAAGAAAAGAAAGAAAAATAAAAAAATAAAAAATCAAAAGAGGGTATAAAAATAGGAAAAGAGAAAAAATATAAAACCCCATGAAATAAACTTGGTTTGATTGATACTGTCTAAACATGATCAAACCCTTTAAATTTATGCTAATAGGATAGTGAATAAGTTTGGTCAAACATTCTAAACTTGGACAAATTAGATAGGTTAGTGAATAAGGTTGGCCAAACAGTCTAATCTTGGCCAAATGTCTCAGGTTAGAGTAATTATTGACCCAATAATTTAAGCTGGGTTGATGTGCTAGGTAACTAGATTAGAAACTAGGCTAGCATGTTTTATTTCAATAAAAGTTTGCAAAAGGTTGATTAAATGCCTTTAAATTTGAGTTAATCTAATATGTTTTTGACCCCTTGATGACAAAATAAAGAAAGGAAAGCTAGCAAAGGCCCACAATATGTTTGTATCCTAAGTCTATCAATATTTGACAGCTTTGGCGCTTTGTGGTTAAAGAGCACACAATTCCTAGCCGTTGATCTAGGCACGCTCAGATCAGTGGTCAGCATTAAATTTCAGACCCCCCCGACCTTTCTGCCTTTAATGGTGGGGGCGGGTCCGAGTTAGTGGTTTTCTTGGTGCAGACCCTGCATAACGTTTCAAATCCATATCAACTCAGACCCCCCTCACTCAATTTTGCTTACCACTTCCCCCCCCCCCCTCCAATAATCCGCCTAACGACTCATCAATACCATTTTTCCTCATCCTGCCATCGTACCTCACCACCCTGTCACCATGTCACATCCTATCCACTCATTCCCCATTCAATATCCTCTATGTCACATTCATCCATATGTTGGCCAATCAATGCCACTCCCCGTGACCGTTAACTGTCCAACTCACCACCCGCTCCATAATTGGCACCTCCCTACACCATTTAACTCTGTTCTTTCACCATTCCCGCACTGTTCACCGATCCAGACACAATCAACACCATTGTTTCCCATTTTTAAGATTAATCACCACCAAACTGACCATCAAGTGACGCCATCAAGTCGGGTAATCACAGACCATACCTGTTTCCGTTTTCAGATCTTTGTTTGACTATGGTGTCCAGATCTAAATCCATTGGAACAAAAGAAAACACGTCGCTTCCTCCTCCCATTTCAGCCTAAGCTTCCCATGGCATTATGACCCCTATGGAATTATAGCAAAAACCAGGCTTAAAAATAAGATCTCTCCTTATGCTCGCGTACCAAAGCATGAGATTGAAAATTTCATGAATCAGACAGAGTGGCAGGAAAATACTTTACCAAAGACAGAAGACAATCCTTCACCTTCCAACATTTCACATACCAACACTCCTCAGGTGCAAAAAAAAAAAAGAGCTAGGAAAGAGATCTCATGTTCAGTCACAGAGGTGTCAGCTGAAGACTTCCAGGTTTACAAGAAGAAGACCAAGACTAGCCATAGACCAAACAGGTCTAGAGAAGAAGAAACTCAGTCCACAATAGTTATGGAGGGACCACATTCATCAGCTTTATCAGGTAGCCAATATATAGTGTCCACATCCTCATCTAAGAAGCAAACATATACTACATTGTCAGCCAAGTCCTCACAGAAGCCATCAGGACTAAATATCTTTGATAAGTACAACCTGATCAAACATAAGAATGAACTCCTGACTAACAGCATATATGCCCAGTTCTGGAAGCAGACATCCACAGCTCAACATAGATTATTTTCTTCATTCGACGTAGAGAAAGGAAGAATGCACATGGAATTATTACAGGCATAGGTCCCTCACCCCAAGACAACTTCTAATTACAAGAAAGCATCATTTGAGTTTGATGTGAAAGAAATTCATCCAACAGATCATATGGACATGCATAGGAAAACAGGGGAGATGATCTTCTATACCTTGACAAATACATCCTTGACTGCTACAAAATTGCAAGTCTCTTTAAACAATGTCCAATCTTAGTTGAAGCTGGAAAATATATCTTCTTTAACCAAGGATAATAAAATCAAATCCCTAGAGGAGATGGTATTAAAAATCATTTATGGCCCATCCAATGTCAAGGCAGTCGAGGAACAACTGAAGAAGAAAAATGATGACATAAAATTTATGAGGAAACAACTGAAACTTCAAGCCAATGAATATTCACAAGCAAAGGAAATGGCTGAGAGTGAAGGCCACAAGGAGGAGATGTTGAAAATGATAATGGAGCAAAATGCACAGATAAAGGAGATGGAGGCCAAGCTGGATAAGTTAGTAAAATAGAAAGAACAGAGTGTGTTAATGGTTGTAATCCCACTAGATGTAGTTCCTCTCAGAGGAGTTAGTACAACAGTAGCCACAGTAGTAGAAATTCCATCAGTCATCCCAGTGAAAGTTCCATATGCTTCTGAGAAATTAGTGAAGTCAATGGAGGACATGACCCTGCAAGGGGAAAAAATCAAAATATTGCAAGAAGAGATAAAAAACCTCCAGAAGTTTAAATCCATGTTCCAGGCTAGCTATAATATATAGATGCACAAGTCACAAAGACTCACTCAAGAAATACATAAGATGCAAAGGGAGACTGTCATGGCCAAACACAATCTGAAGCCAAGGAAAACATTTGGATGGACATCAAAAATTCAATGACAGAGATATGGCCACTCATACAAATTGTGTTTGAACACCATGAACTGGTCTTGAGATCTAGAAAATAAATTGACAAGATAAGGGAAGAATTAGGAGAGAGGCCTACAGAGGCTACTAAAATCATCGGGTTCTTAAACTCCAAGACCAAAGAGGAGTTATAGGCATTGGAAATTTAAGACAGGACAAAGACCATCCTTGAGGTCAAGAAGGTTTTGAACAAGAAAGGATTGATGTTGCAACTAGAGGAGAAGGCCCAGACGATGAACATTGGGATGCAGAGATGTTTTAGCAAGGTTGACACACTGCACAAGAAAGGGCTTCCAGAACTACTAGTGATAAATGATAAGCTCATCACTCCGTCAGACTACAAGTAGAATATCATCAAAGTGACAAAGGATGGGTCTAAATTTGCAGGCATACAAGGGAGAATTACAAGCAATGCTTTCTTAGAAACATTATAGTTGGACCTGAGAATCCAACATGAGATAAAATACATTTTCATCACAAAGCCTACTTTTTCCAAGTGCACTGAGATGGATGAAACATACAAAAGGTTACTCAAGGTTTCCATCCCTAGCAAAAGAGGTGGGAAGACCTATGTGCTTTACTTGAGTAAAGGTGATGTGGATTTCCGAGTCATCATGAGGAAGACAGTCAAGTCAAAGTAATGGATCACCAACTACTTTCCCCCATAATCAACATCAAGGATTCAAACAGATCACCAACATCCCTATTATTTTGTAATTTGTAATCTAGTTAGTTAGATTTTTTCTCCACAATATCCTAGTCATTTATGACAGGATCAGATGTAACTATTATATAAATACTTCTCACTACAAAGTATTGAGGGTTGATTTTTGCGCCCAAGGAGCTATTTGTGAAATATTTTCGAAAGGATTGACCAGTAATAAAAAGGCTATTCACAGGATTCTTTCATTTGAACGTTGGTGATGTTTATCTTTCTCTGCTAATGTTTATCTTTCTCTGTAATCATTATGTTTATTGTTTCTAATCATTAAAAGGAAGTTAATGAACAGAAATTGCCTCATGCACTCTGTCTCTGGTATTTTAGTGATCTACATGTTATTCATCTGATATTAAGTAAAGAAATTATTAACTACTTCTTTGCTTTGTTGATTTTGTCATTTGTTCTTTCTTTTCATCCCATTTAATTCTAATAGATCCAACGTTCTCATTATCTCTTTCTGTGAAGGAACCTGATAAAATTGGTATCAGATTCTAATCTTTAAAGAATACCCCATAACCCAATGGAAGTGTAATGCAATTCTTCATCCAATCTTATAAACAAACAAACAAACTTAGATTATTTTAACTAGCCTAATATTTAAAACCTAAACAAATCTAAATCATACAGAGAGATCCCTCTCTGAAATTAGCAGGGCTAGATCCCAGTTTCAAAAGAAGTTTTGGTAAGTTGCCTCTGTCAATTTCTTCTTCCCTTGACAACCTCTAGGAATTACAGAGTGCTAACAACACCCAAACAAGCACCACTGTCAGTACATCGATATGAATATCAAAATTGAGGGACAACATGTTCAGGGAAATTCCTTTTAGTCCAAAGAAATATGGTCCACTTTTTAATATTATATTTTTGTCCTCCTTGTTCTCAAACAGAAAAGCACAGAAACCTTGACCACAAAAGTAATGGTATAGATTTCCTATGATTAAAATTTTCAGGTTATTGCAAAC
The DNA here is from genome assembly GCA_009831015.1 of Picea engelmannii. Classification (NCBI taxonomy): domain Eukaryota; kingdom Viridiplantae; phylum Streptophyta; class Pinopsida; order Pinales; family Pinaceae; genus Picea; species Picea engelmannii. The sequence goes on along the minus strand of ML779098.1, from coordinate 159,701 downwards.
AAAACCTCTATGGAAATGGGGGAAGGCCCCAATCCCATAAAGTGGAATTAATCTTGGCTTGGCCAAAGTCAAAGCCTTAAGACGAGTAGCCATCAAAGGAATGATAATATAGGAATTTCTTCAATTTTCTTTACAAATTGGGATGGAGCTACCTTGGGCTTTATCAAATTCATAATTTTAGTAGCAAGGGCTTGAAAGGCCACAACCTCTAAGAAGGGGGTGAATGATTCCCCCCCTCCGAAGCCATAATGTTGAATCAATAAAGAGACACAGGGGATATCATAGATCTAGGGTTTCAAATGAAGCCAATACGTTGAGCATTTGTATAACCCCTTTTATTTTTATCACTTTAATAGAAATAAAAATGCACCATTGATTAAAATTATAAATTCTAATGGCTTATGTGGCATCAAAATACTCCTTGGACAACATTGGTAAAGCCAAATAGTCCACTAGTTTCCCAATACATCTCCATCTTGCAATTAATTGTTCTACAAGCATTGACATCAACTACCATAATCTGAAGACATGTTAGGAGCCCTTCTTTCATCTCACTATCGAAATGAAAGTTACATGAGTAAGCATAGGTAAGGTTGAGAAAAAGTGATGGTGCATGAATGGGCCGTTGAAGCATTCTTGTCCATCAACTATTAATCAAATCCTAGATCATATTGTATTTTTAGTATCCAAAGTTACCCTTACCCACATAATAAGATTGGATAGCTTCTTTGGCTCCATACATGGCCTCATACAAGTATCCCATTACAGGCTTATCCCTATCAACCAAGAAAAGATCATTTACCAAATGTTTTCCAATTGTGCAAAATTCTTGCACTCCTTCCCATAAGGAATTGATGTACACTAGTTTAGCAATAGATTTCCCATCTTCTATTGTGTTAACTGCACAATCATGTAACTCATCATAAACAAACATATACTTCAAATCAAACTAACATTGGAGCATAGACTGAAGAGAAATTATGTTGCTAGCAAAATTCTTGATTTAAGATGCAAGAACTTTCTATTTCTTGTGAATTTCCCCTCTTGAGGCTAAGAACAAATGCATGGTTATATACTAATTTTTTGATGCTCCTAGCATGATCCATGACCTCCCTAATGAAGGATATTTTTCCCACATCCTTAAGAAACAAATTGATGCAATGGGTAGCACATGGAGTCTAGAACACTATGGGGTGTCTCTCCATTAGCAACTCTCCAATAGCCACACAATTGGTTTCATGATTTGTTATTATTTGCACAACATGTTGCAAACCAATCTCTCAAATGAAGCCATCCATGAATTCACACAACAATGTTGCATATTTAACATAAATCAATGAATTTAATAAACATTGTATCCCTAAGATGATGTACTAATAAATTAATAAAGGCCATACCCTTCCCCTCTATCCAATCATTAGACGTCATCGTGCATCTAGTGGCCTCCCATGACTTCTTTAGGTCCTCCAATCTAGTATTGATGTCATTCTTTTCCACTTGAAGAATTGGCCCCATAACTCCTCATAGGTTGGGCACTTATACCCTAGGAAAACAATAGTGATAACACCATTGAATGGAAAAATGGATTGGTCCTTGTAATGTTCAAAGTTATGTTGAAGATACCTCCCCACAACCTTGTATTCTTCTTGATTCTCTTTTTTTTTAACAATTAATCAGATGGAAGGTTGTGCCCCATCTCTAGTTATTGGAAAAAAGAAATGTAAGATCCTCATGGAAGGTGAATTTTTGGAGTCCCTCTCACTACCTTCAATCCCAGATATGCATGTGGTTCTTGAGGATCTAACCACTCTATTAACGACAAGTTCAACTTCAATTGTGGTTGCCTCTTCCTTATTTTTATCCTTCATAAATGGAATTGTGGGAAGAAAACATAATACCATGGGTTGATGAAATATAAATCCCAATAGCATGCCCTATGAGTCTAACCAAGTTCTACTTCAACCGGCTAACCCTTCCTTTCATGGGTTGCCACACAGTTTACAAGATAATTCTTGTCAGTTTGTCCCATCTTCAGGTTCACCATATTACCAAAATGGGTCCAAAGGCTTTGACATATTGGAAAGGAAATACTCAACTTCTAACTTCAAACCTAGGGCAAAAGAAAATGAAAAAAATGAACATCAAACACCGCTAGAAATTAAAAAAAAATATAACTTCATAGTAAAAATAATAAACCTATAAATTGTTTTGTGATCCATGAAAAATGATAATAAGAGGAAATTAGTGTTGATGATTACAGTTGCGTGATACATCCTCCAGGACACAGACTGAGTGATTTTTCCTGTGAGAGAGCCCACGAGGTGGGTGTGCCCATGAGATGGTTGTATTGTTCCTCTCTAAGATGGAGATGGAATGTTGTGTTCCCATGTGTGGGGTGAGGAAGCCCATGAGGTTGGTGTTTTGTTCTCTCTAAGACAGAGATGAAACGATGTGTACCCCTGTGAGGGGTAAAGGATCCCATGTGATGGGTTTACTGTTCTTCTCTATGCAGAAAGTTGAGATGATGTGATACTCTAGATGATTCTCCTGTGAAACGCAATGAGATAGAGATCTGTTGAGTAGGATTTTCTTATGGCTGAGCACAGGTGGACGTGATCATAGTGGTTGAGCACTAGTGATTGTGTATTCTAATGATTCTCCTGTGAGACGGAGTGAGATAGAGACTTGGACGTCGATGTGGCTGAGCACAGGTGGACATGCCCCTAGTGGTTGAGCACTAGTGGGTGTATGAGATCACTTGCTATATTGGCTAAGAATCAGACTTACCTATAACCCTATTTGTGATGTAAAGGGTATAGGTTGGCCCCACCATAAAGTAAAATATAATTAATATGGTAATTATTAAATATATTTTGAGTTATTGAGGTTGGCCTTGTTGTGCCAATAGACACTACTTTTGATATGTCCAGTCTAATATAAATAAAGGTGATTTCCCCATTGAGGAAACACAACACAAGTGTGAGTTTATAAATTTCAGCAAGTACTTGTTCTTGGGTTGGAGTGCGCACCTCTCTTGGGCGCTAGTCTTCTAGGTTTTGATAGCACCCTTTTGTGTGCTATGTTTAAGGTGTGGGAGGTATTTCTCTTGAAGAATATAGAAAAGGATTGAATGGGTTTTCTTCCCTTGTTGAGAAGGGTTTTCCAGGATACTTATTGTGTACTTGTGCATGGTATTTCTTCTTATGATCTTGGTTGCTGCAACAAATTGTTTATGGTGTAACTGCAATTATCTATGGTTCAAGTAAAATGCTAAAATTGAAATGAACTTCATTCTTGAGCCTAGATTAATGAAAAATCAACATGGTATCAGAGAATAGGTCTTGAAGAACCCATTGCACAAGCATCTACCAGTCATCCTCTCACTTCTGCAGAATCGTATGACCCTCCTAGAGTTTCCATAAATTTCATACAACCCTCCTTTATGAGGTTTTCCAACACTTAATACTTGGACTTTGGGGATAAAAAGTGCATAGGAGTGTATATACTCCTTCATCACACCTCCAACAAGCTTCAGATTGCATTTATGAGCATTTTGATTTTTTGGCCCTAGGGTTTCTAAGGTTTCACAATTTTCTGCAGAAATTTTAGAATTAGGGTTTCTGCAACTCATTGAAGGAGCTCTTTAGCTCACCAGTGTTATTATATCTTTCAAGGCTTATTTTTGGGTGTCATAAGACCAACAAAACTTAAGGTTGTTATCCTAGCCTAGTTGTTAGGCTTTCTAGCCTAGTTGTTAGGCTTTCTAGCCTAGTTGTTAGGTTTTCTAGCCTAGTTGACAAGGGTTTGTGAAGAATCTAAAAATACGATGAACAGAACCATGATGGAAGACAAGCTTGATGGATCCAGCAAATTCAGTTCCTAGAAGACAAGACTTCAAAGAGATGAATACATCAACATTTCAGCACTCTCAGGTATGGTCCCTACCAATGATAATACTTGGCTAATTGACAGTGGTGCCTCCAGGCACATGACTGTTTTTAGAGATCACCTGACTAATTTTGTTTATAAAGAGACAAATATACATGTTGTCCTTGGAGACGATGCTAGATATAATGTAAAACAGATTGGAACTTCTCCCTTCCAACTAGATTCTGACATGCAGCTTCAAATAAGTGAAGTACTATATGTACCTGGGATGAAGAGGAATTGTGTCTCCATTTCTGCCTTACAATACAAAGGCTACAAGGTTACCTTTTCTGAAGTAAAAGTTCTTGCATGGAACAATGACTCACATACAAATTCTGCCAGAGTAATTGGTGTTCGCAAAAATATCTTATAGAGATTGACCATCAGACCAGTCCATGCCCTATTACATGATACTATCAACTTGAGTGAGCTATGGTATAGGAGACTTGTTCATATTCATTATAGATCTCTTCCAACTCTAGGGAAAATGGTAGCATGCCTTCCAAAAATACAAATTCAGCATAAAGGTGTTTGCAGAGGTTGTGCCCTTGGAAAGAATGTCAAAGGGTCCTTCTTGAACAATGACAATAGATCCAAGGAAATCTTGGACTTGATACATTCATGTGTGTGTGGGCCAATGACTGTTGCCCCCCTGAATGGATATTTTTGTTAAATTATGAGCTTTATTTCTTATGCAGATTAATTATTTTATTTTCTTCAACACTTTGATTCCATATTAATACACTTCAACAATACCAAATCATAATTGAATAGCAATAACTATGTACATGAGTAAGCATGCACGTCAACAACACATATACCATGGGGAAACCGTGTATAGGGAGAAAAACCTTAGCAAACGATATTGATTTATTGCATTAATAATGTAAGACCACTTACAAATATCCACCATGAATGTTCTTCTCTTAAATATCTTGCAAAGATGACTATGACCTCATAAAGACCTAAAATACCTTGTTGAACTACACCTCTGATATGTTGCTTCTATTGTTGATATACAACACTGATATGATGCTTCTATTGTTGATATACAACACTGATATGCTTATTTTCTATGTTGCCTCTTTATCACTGATATGCTCCTCTATTGCTTCACCCTTAACCTGCATATCAAAACTGTGTTGGAGGGGTCGACGTCTGCTTATATAGGTTGAAGAGGAGAAGAGGAGAGACTCAAAATAGTAACATGTTTGCATGAGCTAATCATAACTCAACTGCATACTTTAGTTCTAACTTAGAACTAGACTTGAGACGGGTTACAACTCAGCATTACACTTTAGTTCGAAAATAGAACTAGACTTGAGACTGGTATGCTTTAGCTCAAAAATAGAACTAGACTTGAGACCTCAGTTACAACTCAGCATTACACTTTAGTTCGAAAATAGAACTAGACTTAAGACTTTAGTTACAACTTGACATTACACTTTAGTTCAAAAATAGAACTAGACTTAAGACTTCAGTTACAACTCAACATTACACTTTTGTTCAAAAATAGAACTAGACTTAAGACTTCAGTTACAACTCAACATTACACTTTAGTTCAAAAATAGAACTAGAATTAAGAATTCAATTACAACTCAACATTACACTTTAGTTCAAAAATAGAACTAGACTTAAGACTTTAGTTACAACTCAACTCTTTACAAGGCAATTCGAAATTCTCTTCATGGTGGATAATGTTACACATGCCAATGCACTAGATCAATACATTTATATCATTTGCAATATAAGGAATATCTTTTGTTTCTAGCTAATAGGAATTTTATATTCAACCTAATTTTTTCTAGATGCCTTGAATTTTCCTCATGGCTCATAATGTTTGACTAGCCTCACAGAGGTTGTATGTTCCCCCCGACTTTTGCACTAGTCTGTCTATGTTCACAGAGGTTGTATGTTCCCCCTGAATTTTGCACTAGACTGTCTATGTTCACAGAGTTTTTAGGTTCCCCTTGACTTTTGCATTTGACTCACATAGCATCTCATTCGTCTTGACTTTTGGTTTAACTCATAGAGGCTGTATGTTCCCCATGGATTTTGTCAATACCTCACAAGACTGGTTGATTGTCCAAATCTCCCTGGATAGCCTTAGGGTGGCCCATATGGCCTCTCATTGGAGAATGACTGTCGATGCTGCCAAATTTAACACTACCTCTCAGGGAGGGAGTCATTCTTATCCATACCAAGCTTTCCTCTCAGCTGCACAAACCATCTCGAGGTCAGAGGCTTGGTCAGGATATCATCTACCTGCTCGCTCGTGGCTATGTACTGTAACTTTACAGTTTTTCTGTGAACCAAGTCTCGGATGTAGTGGTACCTAATGTCAATATGTTTTGACCTGTCGTGAAATATTGGGTTCTCTGTCAATTTTATGCAACTTTGATTATCACAGTGAACCACCGTCATCTCGAGCTTGTCACCAAACAACCCAGAAACCAATTTTATGAGCCATACTGCTTCCTTGCTAGTATCACTTGCTGCAATGTACTCAGAATCTGTTGTACTGTGTGCAATGGATCCCTGCTTCCGACTTGACCAAGAGATCATAGTGGATCCTAAACTGAAGCAGTATTCGAAGCACTCTTCCGATCCATTGGGCTTCCTTCCCAGTTAGCATCTGCATACCCATGCAGAAATAAACCACCACTAGATGTATATCTTAGACCATAAGTAATGGTCCCTCTAAGATATCTCAAGATGCTTTTTGCTGCCACCCAGTGTCTCTGTCTCGGTTCAGTCATGAACTTACTCATTTCAATCATTGCATAGCATATATCTGGCCTAGTGTGGGCCATGTACATGAATGATCCAATCAGTTTCCTATAGATGGTGGGATCCACCAAAACTCAACCTGTATCAGAATCATGCAACTTCCTCATGTTGGTAACCATCGGAGTAGACATGGATTTTCAATCCATCATACCAAACCTCTTTTGTACATCCACTATGTATTTTCCTTGTGCCATAAATATCTTTCCCTGTCTTTTCCATACTTCCAATCCTAGGAAGTAATGCATCAAGCCTAAGTCTTTCATCTCGAATTCTAAGGTTAGCTCCCTCTTACACCAATTTATTATCCCTTCATATTCTATTAGAAAGTGATCATCAACATATAGGATTAGTATAACAGGTTGGTTACCTCTTACCTTGAAGTACAGATTTGCATCAACATCACTTTTCCGAAATCCCATGCTTTTAAGAAATCCATCAATCCCGTCATACCAAACTCTAGGAGCCTGCTTAAGACCATACAAGGCCTTCCTTAGCTTGCATACATGAGTTCCTTTGTTATGCAGTACAAAACCATCTGGTTGTTCCACAAATACCTCATGTTCAATCTTTTCATTCAAGAATGTTTTTTTTACATCCATCTGATGTAGCTTCCAATCGAGAATGGGAGCTAAAGCAATAATAGTTCGAATGGAGGTATACCTGTCTAAAGGAGCAAAATTCTCTTCGTAGTCAATTCCTTATTTCTAAGTGAAGCCTCTGGCTACAAATATTTCTTTTCACTTTTCCACACTTCCATTAGCTGCATGTTTGATCTTATAAATCCATTTGGAAGAAACCATTGATTTGTCTTTTGGCCTTGTCACAATGTCCCAAACATTTTTCTTTATAATAGACCTGTATTCCTCAAGCATGGCATCCTTCCATACTTGTAATTTATCTTCTTCTTCAAATGAAGAAGGTTTGGAATCACTAATGTTTCTCATCAATGCAACATAGCCTCCAAACCTATGAGGCCTCTTCCTTTCCCTGAAAGTTCCTTTGGGAGCAACTATCCTTTATGATTCCTGCACTATTTCTTTAAGCCACCCTGGCTTCCTTTTGGATGAAGGTTCTTGAATATTTCTTTCTAACACTTCAGCAGTTTCTAGGGGATCATTACTTGGCCCTTCACGAGGTTCCTCCCTCTGATCATCTGACTCTTCATTTTCAGAAGAAGGTGAAGCTGATTGAACTGCTTCTGATTCTTGTTGAAGCTCTCTGGATTTCTTAAATGTGACTTCCTCATGGAAAGTCACATATCTTCTTACCTCTATTTGCCTCTGACCTGGTACATAAATCCTGTAATCCTTGGAGTTCTCACTCTACCCCACAAAAACCCCTTTCTTGCCTGGGGGTTCCATCTTTGTCCTCTTTTCCTTAGGGACATGAATATACATAGGACACCCAAATATCCTTAGATTCCCTACTTCATGTTTGATCCCTGAGAATACCTCTTCAAGAGTCTTTTCCTTCAATATAGCATGTGGACACTTGTTCTGAATATACACGGCAGTGGAGGTAGCTTCTTCCCATAAAGAATTTGGCAGATCCTGGTCAAACATCATTGCTTTCATTACCTCAAAAATAGTCATGTTTTTTCTCTCAGCAACACCATTTTGTTGAGGGTTATATGGCATGGTCAACTGTCTCTTGATTCCTACTGACTTGCAGAAATCCTCAAACTGGAGAGATTCAAACTCTCCTCTATTGTCTATTCTAAGGATTTTGATGTGTTTCCCTGTCTGCTTTTCAATAAAGGCTTTATATTCATTGAATTTATCAAATGTGTCACTTTTATCTTTAAGAAAATATATCCAACATTTTCTTGAGTAATCATCAATAAAAATGACACAATACAAATAACCACTAAGTGAGGGAGATGGCATGGGACCACATACATCAGAATGAACCAGATCTAAGATGCCCTGAGCTCTGTTGTCACTACTAGGAAATGATTTATTTATATTTTTACCTAGCATGCATCCCTTACAAATTTCATTTTTACTAAGATAAATAGAGGGCATGCCACATACCAGGTTCTATAGATCTGGAAGAGATTTGTAATGAAGATGTCCAAGTCTTTTGTGCCAAAACTCACTGGATCTAGTCGCATCATGAGACAATGCCTGAACTGACTGTCCTAACACGATGTACAATCCTCCACTGTGAGTTCCAATGGGTTTTGTTGTACTTAAGTGGCTACTTTTATCCCATAGTAGTGCCTTCTTGTCCTTGAATATCACCCAATATCCCTTGTCCTCAAGGGTTTCAACTGATAGTAGATTTTTCTTGAGCCCTGGAACATATAATACTTCATCAATATGAATTATAGCCCCATATTCCAATCTGAAKGAATATGAAGTCTTTCCCTTGAATCTTGATGCTAAATTTGAGTGCTCTTCTTTCGTTGTCTCTCTCCTGGTAGCTGTGCGACTCTCCTCCCAGAAAAAATCATGCCATAACCTCTCAAACGTGGATTGAATMTCTCTCCCACTTACACTAGATAAGAAGGTCTCCCATGAAGAAGGAAGATCATCAAAAATGGCCTACACTAAATCATCATCATCCACTGTCACCCCTGTGACCAAAAGTTGATTTCTGATCTGGGGTATCCTGGAACAGAAAGATGCCACTAATTCACTTTTCTCCATCTTCAAATACTTAAGCTTATGCTTAAGTGTCCTCTTCTGACTTGGAGCATGTTTCTCATATAAATTCACCAAGGTATCCATACAGTCCTTGACATTCATTAACGAAGTCATTGTAGGCATTATATTGTCTTTGACTGAGTCAAAGATGATTCACTTGGCATTTTATTGACTCTTCCTAAAGGTCTCTCTCCCTACTTATTTGTGGGTTCCTCCACCACTGTGGTCACATACTGCTCAAGATCATGCTCCTGCAAGATATTTGTTATCCAAAGCTTCCACGCATTGAAGTTGGTATCTCCTTCAAGCCTATCCTCGACCCTGACTGAAATGGAGGATGACATGGACCTCACACTGGAAACTTAATCAAGCTAGCTTGGATCTATGTGTACTTGCTTCTGCACTTCAACACGTTTAACACACCCTAAGCTCTGATACCAAGTTAAATTATGAGCTTGATTTCTTATGCGGATTAATTCTTTAATTTTCTTCAACACTTTGATTCCATCTTAATACACTTCAACAATACCAAATCATAATTGAATAGCAATAACTATGTAGATGAGTAAGCATGCACATCAACAACACATATACCCCGAAGAAACCCTGTACAGGGAGAAAAACCCCAACAAACGATATTCCTTTATTGCATTAATAATGTAAGATCACTTACAAATATCCACCATGAATGTTTTTCTCTTAAAGAGCTTGCCAAGATGACTCTGACCTAACAAAGACCTAAAAGACCTTGCTGAAATACACCTTTGATATGTTTCTTCTATTGTTGATATACAACACTGATATGTTGTTGCTATTGTTGATATACAACACTAATATGCTTCTTTGGTATGGTGCCTCTTTATCATTGATATGCTCCTCTATTGCTTCACCCTTAACTTGCATATCAAAACTGTGTTGAAGAGAGGGATCGACCTCTGCTTATATCGGCTTAAGAGGAGAAGAGGAGATACTTGAAATAGTAACCTGTTTGCATGAGTTAATCATAACTCAACTTCATACTTTAGTTTGAACTTAGAACTATACTTGAGACTGGTTACAACTCAGCATTTCATTTTAGTTCAAAAATAGAACTAGACTTGAGACTGGTGTTCTTTAGTTCAAAAATAGAACTAGACTTGAGACCTCAGTTACAACTCAGCATTACACTTTAGTTTGAAAATAGAACTAGACTTAAGACTTCAGTTACAACTCAACATTACAATTTAGTTCAAAAATAGAACTAGACTTAAGACTTCAGTTACAACTCAACATTACACTTTAGTTCAAAAATAGAACTAGACTTAAGACTTCAGTTACAACTCAACATTACACTTTAGTTCAAAAATAGAACTAGANTTAAGACTTCAGTTACAACTCAACATTACACTTTAGTTCAAAAATAGAACTAGACTTAAGACTTCAGTTACAACTCAACTCTTTACAAGGCAATTCAAAATTCTCTTCATGGTGGATAATGTTACACGTGCCAACGCACTAGATCAATACATTTATATCATTTGCAATATAGGAATATCGTTTGTTTCTAGCTCATAGGAATTTTATATTCAACCTAACTTTTTCTAGATGCCTTGACTTTTTCTCATGGATCACAAGGTTTGACTAGGCTCACAGAGGTTGTATGTTCCCCCTAAATTTTGCACTAGTCTGTCTATGCTCACAGAGGTTGTATGTTCCCCTTGACTTTTGCACTAGACTGTCTATGGTCACAGAGGTTGTACATTCCCCTTGAATTTTTCATTAGACTCACATATCATCTTGTTCGTCCTGACTTTTGGTTTGACTGACAGAGGTTGTACATTCCCCCTGACTTTTGTCAATACCTCACAATACTAGTTGATTCTCCAAATCTCCCTGGCTAGCCTTAGGGTGGCCCATATGGCCTCTCATTGGAGAATGGTTGTCGATGCTGCCAAATTTAACAAGTTGTACTATGTACTCTTCATAGATGATCACTCTCAGGAAACTTGGATTTACTTCCTGAAAACCAAGGATGGATTCCTTGCAATATTTCAAGAATTCAAAGCTCAGGTTGAGAACCTGACCAGAAGAAAGATAAAAGTACTAAGATCAGATAATGGAGGAGAATACACCTCCAAGGATTTCATCAATTTCTGTATTGAAACAGGGATCAACAAAGATTACACAGTTCCTTACAACCCTCGAAAAAATGGGGTTGCATAGAGGAATGATGCAGGAGCATCGCCAACATCAAGCGAGCGTGGGAGAAAGCGCCACACATTTTGAGCATATGTTAAATTGTTTAAGACTTTTGAAGAAGAATGGATGCGCCAAACTTAAATGTGATAACTAAGGAGAGGCGTACTCATTTACTGTAATCGGACCTTGAGCAGCCGCTCTCGTCCTTAGTAGGTAGGAGGCATTTAAAGTAGTTAATGCAGGTAGGTAGAATTTAATTCTAGACTAGACTGTTTGAGAGCGCAGGAGGGAAACGGAATATAGACACCCTCATTTTGTATTGTAACATTATTATTGAGCAGGAAGAACAAGAGCATGCAGAGAGTTGTGTAAGAACACCCATGTACAGATATTTGGATTAATAGAATAAGTTGATTCAAATTCATGGCGTTGTGTTGTTCTCTGTGTAAGTGTGTTGATTGATATGCTCATGAATTTTTGCTTCCTGTTATACATATGCTTTGATATGTTGTGTATATGATTTCATGTTCTAAGTTGAAGTCTGAAGGGTAGAGAGAATTAGTTTCAATTGTTTCTCTATCTGAGCCAGAGTTCCTGCAAGGAGTACAGTTGAAGTCGTCCGCAAGGAGTGCGTTGACAGAGGGTTCAAATAGATTAACCTTTGTTTTAAATACCCAGAAGTGCAGTTGGGCACAGGAGCCATGCAAGGAGTGTGCAGGCCAAGCAAAGACTCAGAATTGTGAATCTGAGTGAAGAATTCAAGGACTGCTGCTACAGGTGTGTGCAGATTCGAAAGAGCTCAACACTTGGAAGTGCTTGAGAATTGCCGCAAGGAGTGCGGACAAGAGTCTTCTTGAAGACTCAGAGTTGTGTGGAAGCTCAAGAGGGATAAGGCTTTCAAGCTCGTTGGAAGAGAAGCACAGGAATTTTGTGCCATGGAGTGTTTAAACAGGCATTGTACAGTTGCACCGCAGGCACACAAGGCTTTCGCAGAGGAATACTGGGTTCATTCGGTGGAATCATCAAAGGGAAGAGACGGACGGTTGGGATCTTATGGAGAGGATTTGCTAAATCCTGCCAGTCCTCCAATATGGTAAAGAAGCGTGGGGGGGTTACGACTGCGTTTGAAGTTCAAGCCCCAGGGATCGTGAGTCATTGGATCATCGACCAGTTACCCGTCAGCCACCAGATCTGACAGGAGTTTCACAGGGTTTAAACCCTCGTGGGCAGAGTGAGAACCTCGAGAAGCATCGGGATATCAAGGCATCGGGTTTCGGGAAATCGGAAGTCCCGTGGATAAGAGGTCAGGGAAATCCATCGTGAAAATCTCGACGAGTTCAGAGCCGTCCATCTGCTAGGACAAGTGGCAGAAATCGAGAATCATCGGTATATAGGGAATTCAGTGGACAAGAGTCCGAGACCTGTTGAAACCCAGAAACAGTGAAAGGATCACAACCATAGAATCTTGGGAGGGACACATGTCGCAATCATCCAACATCGGAGATCTGGACACCGGAGGTTGCGCAGGTAAGCGTGTTTGGTTTTATAATTTGGCGAAACCCGAGGGCTGATCTGAACCGTCCATCCACTGGGGACGCATGTCAGGAATCCAGAGAGAGTCGAGGATCGGCGTTTCGGAGGTCTTGAGGACAGGATACTCTCGCAAGTCGAAACCGCGAAGTCTGATTTTTCAACAAGAGGAGAGCCCCGTGTGGGCCCAGTTGACGTCGTCTCGTCGTAACGGGGAAATCGGGGATTTCTAGGGTAAAAACCCTGAGGCACATCAGGACCATCCATATTTAAGGATGCGTGGCATCGATCTTGACTTTCGGGAAAGGTCCCAAAAAGGGAGTCAAATTGGGAAATCGGCATTCACGAGATCGGGGATTCGAAGGCCAAAGCACTTCGACATTTGAAGTTGCGAAACCCCGAGAGAGATCGGGAGCCATTGACCTCAATGACCGATCATAGTCGTTGATTGTGGAAGGACATCCTAGTGACGTCATATCACGAAGGCGCGAGTCGAACTATCAGGAATTCCATTGGTAAGATATTTAGCACACTTCGACACTCGAAACCCCGAATCCCGATAGGGAGTATGAATACGGTCATATAAGAGGAGGTCACGTGGACCAAACGCATAGCTCGGAGGATAAGGGAACAAGGGAGCACATCGGGATATCTGAGATCGGGAAATCGGGAACCAAAGGGTCATGATATTGGGAGTTTGAAAACCCCGAAACCCAATTTTCTATTCTTCTATTGGGTAGAGAACAGTGATCGGCCTAGAGGCTGCGAAGAGCTGAAAAGACTTGTGGGCCAATTTCAAAGGAGATTCCAGTGGAGAATCAAAGGAGCCATTCTGACTCAAGGGAGGAAATTGAACGATCCTTAAGACCGGGAGGTCAGTTGCGAGACCTGCTGAGGTAGGTGCCCGAGTGGACGCCATCAAGTGGTATCATAGCTTAGAAAAGATTCTTTGCTTTCTGTAGCAGGAAGAAGGAAGATTCACCATGCCGCCGAGGAGAAGAGATAGACAATCACCCGATCCAGAGGAGGAAAGGGAGACATCCAGAGGAAGGGGTAGACAAGTGCAGAATCCAGAAGTAGAAAGAGATTTGCATAACATACACGCCAGACTTGTGGACATGGAGATAAGACAAAAACGTACAACTGATATAGGAGATATTAGTGAGTCCGAAAATGAAGATGATGTTGGACATGGAGAAGAAGAAATCATAGCAGAAGATGCAGTAAATGAACGCTTGCTTAAAGTTGTTGCAAGAATGGGCGCAAAGGCGAAGATGGACATTCCAGTTTATGAAGGAAACTTGGATGTTGAAGAACTTATAGACTGGATTAGAGCCCTGGATACTTATTTCGACTATGAAGATGTCGAAGAAGACAAGAAAGTCAAGCACGTTGTCATGATATTAAAAGGACATGCAGCATTGTGGTGGGATGAACTACAAGCGAACAGGTGTTGCCAAGGCAAGCAGAAAATTAAGAGCTGGGACAGGATGATTGCAAAGATGAAGGCATAATTCATCCCCAGGGATTACCAGATTTCTTTGTTCAGGAGAATGCAGAACTTGAGATAGAAGCTGATGACAGTGAAGGAATACACTGAATAATTTTACAGGTTAAATATCAGGTCAGGTCATCATGAAAGCAATGATGAAAAAGTAGCCAAGTACATGAATGACCTAAGATATGAGATTCAGGATGAGATGAGAATGGTAACCATCCGAACGGTGGAGGATGCTTATTAGATGGCTCTAAAAGAAGAAGAGAAGTTGAGCCGAAAGCAGAGTCAAAGAGGTCAAGGCAGGAGTCAAGCCAGGGGAAAATCAGTTGCTCGGGACAAATATCAGAAACCCAAGGAGGACTGGAAGAAACCTCAGACTCGAACTGAGAGAGGTGGAAACTCACAGTGAGGGAAATATGCTTAAAAGCGAGGGCAACATGCTGAGCAGAGAGGAGGGTATGCTGACCATAATACTTTTCCTCGTACCAGAGGTAGAGGAAGAGGAAGAAGTGGAGTAATCACATGCTTCACGTGTGGAAAGAATGGACAAAAGTCTTATGAGTGTCCAGAGAAAAAGAAAGAAGGTGGAGAGACTCACATCGCTGAAGCACAGAGGCGAGATGTGGAAGCAGAAGACGCTGAAGGCGGAAGATCGTTGATGATGCGAAAAGTCCTTTTGACACCAGAGAAGGTGGTAGAGAACTCAGTGCAAAGAAACAATCTTTTTCGGACTGCTTGCAAAACCAAAGACAGAGTGTGCAAGGTCATTGTGGACAGTGGAAGCACCAATAATCTCATTTCAACCAAGATGGTAGAAAAGATGGAGCTGGAGATGAGCGAACATCCGAGTCCATGTAGAGTTTCATGGCTACAAAAAGGACATCAGGTAAATGTCACTAAACAGTGTTTAGTTGAGTTTAAAATAGGGGGATATAATGATAAGATCTTGTGTGATGTTATTCCTATGGATGTTTGTCATCTATTGCTAGGTAGACCATGGCAATACGATAGGAATGTGATTCATGATGGGAGAATGAACACATATACCCTAGAGAATAATGGGAGGACACACATGTTTCTTCCAATTAAGGATAAAGAGGTGAAGCCGGAAGTGAGAAACACAGTACTTCTCATGAGTGGGAAGGAACTTCTTACAAAGGTTAATAAGAAAGAGGATCCACAGTTCTTTGTGGTCAAGAACCGAAGATTGTTTTGACTAGCACAAGAGTGGATGATTTACCAGAAGAGATTTAGGAACTACTGGAAGAGTTCGTTGATATTGTAGTGGACGAATTACCTCGTTCGTTACCACCGATTAGAAGTGTGAGTCATCATATTGATCTCATACCAGGAGCCAGTTTGTCGAACAAAGTTGCGTACAGATTGATGCTGCAAGAGAATGAAGAGGTTAAAAGGAAAGTCGAAGACTTGTTGGACAAAGGATTAGTCAGGGAAAGCTTGAGCCCGTGTGTTGTTCCGACAGTACTCAGTCCAAAGAAAGATGGAGGCTGGAGAATGTGTACTGATTCAAGGGCGATCAACAAGATAACCATCAGGTATAGGTTTCCATTGTCGAGGATGGATGACTTGATGGACTGTTTAAGTGGAGCAATTTTTTTTTCGAAGATTGATCTGAAGAGCAGATATCACCAGATTCGTATGAGGGAAGGCGATGAATGGAAAACAGCCTTCAAAACCAACAAAGGGTTGTATGAATGGCTTGTTATGCCATTTGGCTTAACAAATGTGATGAGTACCTTCATGAGGTTGATGAACGAAGTTATAAAGGAGTTCATCGAGAAGTTTTTCATCGTGTATCTAGATGACATACTGATTTTCAGTAAAACAAAGACAGAGCATCTGAAACATTTGGCTACAGTGATGCAGAGACTACAACAAGAGAAGTTGTTGATAAATATGAAGAAGTCCTCATTCATGAAGACAGAACTCATCCACTTGGGATTTGTTATTTCTGCAGACAAGTTGAGGATGGATCCGGATAAGGTGGAAGTGATTAAGAATTGGCCATCACCGAAGAACATATTTGAGGTGAGAAGTTTTCATGGGTTGGCTAGTTTCTACCGAAAGTTCATTAGGAATTTCAGTGGAATTAGCGCAGCAATGATGGACACGGTAAAGAAAAGACACAAATATTTTCACTGGACAGAAGAAGCTGAGAGGAGCTTTAATCTGTTGAAGAGGAAAATTACGAAGCAACCAATTCTGGTGTTGCCTGATTTTCAAAAGACATTTCAAGTGAAATGCGATGCAAGCGGATTTGCAATTGGAGCGGTCTTGAGTGAAGAAGACAGGCCAATAGCGTATTTCAGTGAGAAGATGAATGAGGCGAAAGTGAATTACTCCACTTATGACAAGGAGTTCTATGCCATCATACAGGCATTGAAGAAATGGAGGCATTACTTGATCTCGAAGGAATTTGTTCTATACAGTGACAATCATGCACTGCAGTTTGTGACTCAACAGGAAAAGTTGAATCAGAGACATGTCAAATGGGTAGAATATATGCAGAATTTCACATTTGTGATTAAACATATTTCTAGTACTGCTAACAAAGTTGTTGATGCTTTGAGCAGGAAGTGTTTGTTGTTGCAGGAGTTCAAAGTCAAGACGTTGGGTTTTGATGATCTTAGGGACATGTACGCAAATGATCAGGATTTCAAGGAAGCGTATGAAGCAGCTGAGAATCCAATTCTTAGAGACCAGAGCCAATGGGTCGAATACATGATTCAGGAAGGGTTGTTGTTCAAGGGAAATCAACTGTGTATTCCAAAGTGCTCCATGAGGGAGAATCTGCTGAAGGAGAAACACAGTGGAGGATTGGTAGGACACTTTGGTCAGGACAAGACATTCGCGAAACTGAATGAGTCATATTTTTGGCCGGGAATGCGAGCGGATGTCAAGATATTCGTGGACAGGTGTAGAATTTGTCAGCATTCGAAGGGAAGGAGACAGAATGCGGGATTCTATCAACCATTTCCCATACCAGAAAGGTCGTGGGATGCGATTAGCATGGATTTTGTATTGGGGTTGCCAAGAACACAAAGAGGTGTTGATTCAATCTTTGTGGTGGTGGATAGATTTTCCAAAATGGCACACTTCATTCCATGTCAGAAGACTAGTGACGCGACTCACATCGCGAACTTGTTTTTCAAGGAGTTCGTTCGACTTCATGGTTTTCCAAGGAGCATAGTTTCAGATAGAGATACGAAGTTCATAGGACACTTCTAGAGGACATTATGGAAGAAGTTGGGAACTAACTTTTTGTTTAGCTCAGCTTATCATCCTCAGACAGATGGACAGACAGAAGTGGTAAACAGAAGTCTAGGAGACTTGCTGAGGAGCCTAGTGACAGAACACCACAGCCAGTGGGATAGTATATTTCCGCAGGAATAATTTGCGTACAACAACTCAGTGAACTGGAGCACAGGCTAGAGTCCATTTCAGATTGTTTATGGTATGCCACCGAGAGGAATTTCTGAATTGAGGGATTCAGAACAGACTGCAACTAGCAGTGCTAGTGCAGAAGAATTTGCGGAGGCGATGAAGGAACTTCATAGCAAGGTGAAGGAACGATTACTGAATTCAAGCTAGGAGTATAAGCGAAGAGCCGATCAGCATAGAAGACAACTTCAGTTTGAAGTTGGTGATTTAATTCTGGCACATCTGAGAAAAGAAAGATTCCCAAGAGGAACATATAACAAGTTGAAGATGAAGAAAATTGGTCCATGTAGGGTCTTAAAGAAGATTGGGACAAATGCTTATGAGATTGAATTACCCGATGGGATCGAAATTTCTCCGATATTCAATGTCTCAAATTTGTACCCATATAAACCTGAGGAAGCAGGAGCAGAAAATGAACAATCAGAGGTTCAGTGGCAAAACCAGATGCCAGTTGTGGAGAAGCCACAAATGGAAAGCATATTAGACAAAAGAATTGGTAAGAAGACCAGAAGAAAGCAATACTTTGAATACTTGGTCAAGTGGAAGGGACATCCAGTTGAAGATGTCTGCTGGGAGAATGAAGCAGAGATTCAGAAGCATGGACAGACCATGCAGGAGCTCATGGACAGGAGCCCATGAAATTTTTCAAGCGAGGGAGTATGATGCAGGAGCATCGCCAACATCAAGCGAGCGTGGGAACAAGCGCCACACATTTTGAGCATATGTTAAATTGTTTAAGACTTTTGAAGAAGAATGGATGCGCCAAATTTAAATGTGATAATTAAGGAGAGGCGTACTCATTTACTGTAATCGGACCTTGAGCAACTGCTCTCGTCCTTAGTAGGTAGGAGGCATTTAAAGTAGTTAATACAGGTATGTAGAATTTAATTCTAGACTAGACTGTTTGAGAGCACAGGAGGGAAACGAGATATAGACACCCTCATTGTGTATTGTAACATTATTATTGAGTAGGAAGAACAAGAGCATGAAGAGAGCTGTGTAAGAACACCCATGTACAGATATTTGGATTAATAGAAGAAGTTGATTCAAATTCATGGTGTTGTGTTGTTCTCTGTGTAAGTGTGTTGATTGATATGCTCATGAATGTTTGCTTCCTGTTATACATATGCTTTGATATGTTGTGTATATGATTTCATGTTCTAAGTTGAAGTCTGAAGGGTAGAGAGAATTAGTTTCAATTGTTTCTCTATCTGAGCTAGAGTTCCTGCAAGGAGTGCAGTTGAAGTTGTCCGCAAGGAGTACATTGGCAGAGGGTTCAGATAGATTAACCTTTGTTATAAATACCCAGAAGTGCAGTTGGGCACAGGAGCTGTGAAAGGAGTGCGCAGGCCAAGCAAAGACTCAGAATTGTGAATCTGAGTGAAGAATTCAAGGACTGTTGTTGTAGGTGTGTGCAGAGTCGAAAGAGCTCAACACTTGGAAGTGCTTGAGAATTGCCGCAAGGAGTGTGTGCAAGAGTCTTCTTGAAGACTCAGAGTTGTGTGGAAGCTCAGGAGGGATAAGGCTTTCAAGCTCGTCGGAAGAGAAGCATGGGATTTTTTTACCGTGGAGTGTTTAAACATGCATTGTACAGTTGCACCGCAGGCGCACAAGGATTTCGCAGAGGAATACTGGGTTCATTTCGTGGAATCATCAAAGGGAAGAGACGGACGGTCAGGATCTTGTGGAGAGGATTTGCGAAATCCCTCCAGTCCTCCGATCTGGTAAAGAAGTGCGGGGGGGTTACGACTGCGTTCGAAGTTCAAGCCCCAAGGATCGTGAGTCGTTGGATCATCATCCATTTACCCGTCAGTCGCCCAATCTGACAGGATTTGCGTAGGGTTTAAACCCTCGTGGGCAGAGTGAGAACTCAGAGAAGAATCGGGATATCGAGGCGTCGGGGTTCAGGAAATCGGAAGTCCTGTGGATAAGAGGTCGGGGAAATCCATCGTGAAAATCCCGACGAGTTCAGAGTCGTCCATCTGCTGGGACAGGTGGCAGAAATCGAGAATCATCAGTATATCGGGAATTCAGCGAACAAGAGTCTGAGACCTATTGAAACCCCGAAATGGAAAAAGGATCACAGCCGTAGAATCTCGGGAGGGACACATGTCGCGATCATCCAACATCGGAGATCCGGACACTGGAGGTTGCACAGGTAAGCATTTTTGGTTTTATAATTTGGAGAAACCCGAGGGATGTTATGAACTGTCCATCCACTGGGGACGCGTGTCAGGAATCCAGAGAGAGTCGGGGATCGGCGTTTCGAAGGTCCTGAGGACAAGATACTCTCGCAAGTCGAAACCGCGAAGTCTGATTTTCCAACAAGAGGAGAGCCCCGTGTGGGCCCAGTTGACGTCGTCTCGTCGTAACAGGGAAATCAGGGATTTCCAGGGTAAAAACCCCGAGGCACATCAGGACCGTCCATCTTTAAGGATGCGTGGCATCAATCTTGACTTTCGGGAAAGGTCCCGAAAAGGGATTCAAATTGGGAAATCGGCATTCGCGAGATCGGGGAATCAAAGGCCAAATCACTTCGACATTTGAAGTCACGAAACCCCGAGAGAGATCGAGAGCCATTGACCTCAGTGACCGATCACAGTCGTTGATTGTGGAAGGACATCCTAGTGACGTCATATCCCGAAGTCACGAGTTGGAATATCAGGAATTTCGTGGGTAATATATTTAGCACACTTCGACACTCGAAACCCTGAATCTTGATAGGGAGTATGACTATGGTCATATAAGAGGAGGTCGCATGGACCAAATGCATAGCTCGGAGGCTAAGGAAACAAGGGAGCGCATCGAGATATCTGAGATCGGGAAATCGGGAACCAAAGGGTCATGATATCGGGAGTTTGAAAACCCCGAAACCCGATTTTCTATTCTTTCGTCGGGTAGAGAACAGTGATCGGCCTAGAGGCTGCGAAGAGCCGAAAAGACCTGTGGGCCAATTTCAAAGGAGATTCCAATGGAGAATCGAAGGATCCATTCCGGCTCGAGGGAGGAAATTGAACGATCCTTAAGACCAGGAGGTTAGGCGCGAGACCTGCTGAGGTAGGTGCCCGAGTCGACGCCATCAAGGAAGAACAGAATTCACATCAAGACAACCAAAGCAATGATACATGATCAAAGTCTACTTATGAATCTATGGGCAGAAGCATGTAAGACAACAATATATGTTCAGAACATGAGTCCTCATCAGATCTTGAAGAACATAACTCCAGAAGAAGCCTTCACCGGAGTGAAGCATGATATTGGACACTTCAGGATATTTGGGTGCCCATTATATTTTCATGTACCCAAAGAGAAGAGATCCAAGCTAGACCCTTCAGGGAGAATGGGTACATTTGTGGGATACAGTGAATATTCGAAGGCATATCAGATCTACATTCCTAGTCAGAGATAGATTGAGATAAGAAAAGATGTTACTTTTGAGGAAGAGATAGCCTTCCAAAGATCCAAAGAATCTCATATGGAAATTGACAGTGAGAAAATACGTTCTCCCCCTTCAGAAGTTCAGAGGGAGACAAACATTATTCTATTTGATCCAGTTGTTCCAGCTGATCCAGTTGCTCCAATTGATATGCCCAAAAATATTGCAGTGGGACATAAAAGGCATGCTTGGGCTCGACAGACTCTACAGGAGGCATAGGCACATACATCCCCTCAAGGGACATCCCAAGAGAGGAAGATACCAAAGAGACTTTCGAGCTACCTTTCATCCATGAGCCACATCATTGACTCTAAACATTATTTTCATGGAGAAGCTACATGTGAACAGGTGTGGCAAGATGCCATGATAGAAGAATATCAGTCTATCTTCAAAAATGATGTATGGGATATTGTTCTGAGACCAAAAGAGAAGTTTGTAGTGAATTCCAAGTGGATTTATAAAATCAAGCATGCAGCTGATGGAAGCATCGAGAAATACAAAACGATATTTGTAGCTAGAGGGTTCTCACAAGTAGAGGGAGTTGACTATGATGAGACATTTTCTCCAGTAGCCTGATACACTTCCATCCATTCTATCATTGCACTAGTTGCAGCCATGGGTTGGAAACTACGTCATATGGATGTAAAGATAACCTTTCTCAATGGTGAGATTGAGGAAGAAGTTTATATCGAGCAACCAGAAGGATTCATGATACACAACGAAAAATATCATGTGTGCAGGTTGAAGAAATCCATGTATCGACTAAAGAAAGCACCCCGTGCTTGGTATGAAAAAATGGATGGATTCTTGATGAGTTTGGGCTTCAACAAGAGTGTCGTTGACCCAAACCTATATTATCACATGGTTGGAAATGAGTGCTTAATCTTGTTCCTATATGTGGATGCCTTATTCCTCACCAGTTCAGAGAGACTCATTGTTGAATGCAAACAAGCATTGACTGCTAAATTTGAGATGAATAATCTAGGTATGATGCACCACTTCTTGGGACTAGAAGTATGGCAGAGGACTGATGAGATTTTTCCGAGTCAAGGAAAATATACAGTGGAAATATTGAAGTTCGGTATGAAAGAATGCAAATCCATGCCTACACTAATGGTGATGGATTTGAATAAAATGAATGATGATGATCCAGGTGATATTGATCCACACTTGTACCGACATCTGATTGGATCATTGATGTATCTGGTTAACACCAGACCTGATATATGATATGCAGTGAATGTGCTTAGCCGGTTCTTGAGTCAACCAAGACAGACTCACTGGATAGCAGTGAAACATGTATTGATATACCTACGAGTCACAGTTGGATATGGCCTGAAATATGCCTCCAGTGTAGACTTGATTTTGCAGGGATATGCCGATGTAGATTGGGCAGGGAGCGCAGTGGACCAGAAGAGCACCTTCGGTTATTGCTTCACCTTAAGGTCTACCATGGTTTCTTGGTGCAGCAGGAAATAGATCTCTATGGTGTTGAGTATCGCAGAGGTAGAGTATATAGCATTGAGTGTGGTAGTCCACAAAGAAGTGTGACTTCACAAGCTTCTGATAGATTTATTTGATCATGAGATGGATCCTACCACTATTCATTGTAATAATCAGAGCTGCATGAAGCTCTCTAAGAACCATGTGTTTCATGATAGATCGAAACACATTGAGATAAAATATCACTATATCAGATACATGGTGCAGAGGAAAGTAGTACATGTACAATACCTTCCTACCCATGAGTAGATTGCAGATATCTTCACCAAACCGCTTGCCAAGACGAAGTTCGAGTACTTCCGTGAGAGACTTGGCCTAGTGGAGAATGTCTCCCTAACTGAGAGGGAGTGTTGATTATTACAGTTGCGTGAGACATCCTCTAGGACACAGACTGAGTGAGTCGTCCTGTGAGAGATCCCATGAGGTGGGTGTGCCCATGAGATGAGTGAGTTGTTCCTCCCCGGGATGGAGATGGAGTGTTGTGTGCCCCTGTGTGGGGTGAGGAAGCCCATGATTTGGGTGCATCGTTCTCTCTGAGATGGAGATGAAACGATTTGTACCCCTGTGAGGGGTGAAGGAGCCCATGTGATGGGTTTATTTTTCTCCTCTATGCAGAGAGTTGAGATGATGTGATACTCCAGATGATTCTCCTGTGAGATGCAGTGATATAGAGATCTGTTGAGTAGGGCGTTCCTGTGGCTGAGCATAGGTGGACGTGATCCTAGTGGTTGATCACTAGTGAGTGTGTATTCTGATGATTCTCTTATGAGACATAGTGAGATAGAGACTTGGATGTCCCTGTGGCTGAGAACAGGTGAACGTGCCCCTAGTGGTTGAGAATTAGTGGGTGTATGAGATCCCTTGATATATTGTCTAAGAGTTAGAATTACCTGTAACCCTATTTGTGATGTAAAGGGTACAGGTCGGCCCCACCATAAAGTAAAAGATAATTAATATGGTAATTATTAATTATATTTTGAGCTATTGAGGTCAGCCCTATTGTGCCAATAGACACTAC
Source organism: Picea engelmannii (assembly GCA_009831015.1). Lineage (NCBI taxonomy): Eukaryota > Viridiplantae > Streptophyta > Pinopsida > Pinales > Pinaceae > Picea > Picea engelmannii. The sequence goes on along the minus strand of ML779098.1, from coordinate 135,711 downwards.
TATTGATATGTCTAGTCCAATATAAATAAAGGTGATTTCCCCATTGAGGGTGCTAGTATTCTAGGTTTTGTGAGCACCCTATTGTGTTCTAGGTTTATCGTATGGGAGGTCTTTCTCTTGAATAATATAGCAAAGGATTGGTTGGGTTTTATTCCCTTGTTGAGAAGGGTTTCCCAGGTTACTTCTTGTGTACTTGTGCATGGTATTTCTTCTTGTGATCTTGGTTTCTGCAAAAAATTGTTTGTGGTATAACTGCAATTGTCTATGATTCAATTAAAATGATAAAATTGGAATGAACTTCATGCTTGAGCCTATCTTAATGAAAAATCAACAATTAGCATGCACTTTGAAAACCCTACATAAATCTAGAAAAAAAACTAGTTAAGAGGGTGGAATTTGAATAAATACTTGGGATCTAAAAATATGAACATTGTAGGTAGATAAGTATTGATTCCTAATCCAGTAATAATAATAATAATAAATTATGGTGATGGGAACAATGGTTTGGACCTCCTAAGACTAGTCGTTGATGATGGTAAACCCTTCCCTCGCATTCACCGAAATCTGCAAAAACAAATGAGAATTAATTTAAAATAAAATAAAATAAATCGATCTTTAAGAGGGTCCAAATCACATTGGGCAATTTTTTCCATTGTGATGCAAAATAAAGATTATTTTTGCTAATTTTTTCAAAAAATTGTTTGTCCAAATGTTTCCAAACTTCATGATTTTTCTTTTTTGGGTTTGCATTGTGAAAAACCACCAAATGTTTCAGCTAGGATCTAAATTAAAATTACAAAAAAAGAAGGAATAAAATGTTATTAATATACAAAGGGACAAACCACAACTTACACACATTTATCAATCAAGAGAGTAATTAAGCACCGATAAATGAAACAAACACACATCAATAACGTGAAACAACTAACCAGAATCCACAATTGTAGCATTGGCTATGATATCACACCAACACCAATCCACATGGCCCACCAAATAGCACAACAAATTTAGAGTGATATCATGAAACAATAAATCATTGATACCATAACCACATTTCTCAAACATTTACACCTAGAGGGGAAAACATTGTTGACCACATTTACACCCAACAATCTTCTCATTAACAACCCTTCCATGCATTTACTATAGAGGATAGTTGAGGGCACATGGCATTTGCATTTGTTTTCCTAAATTTCTCCTGCTCCAACCATCGCCACACTCTACATGAAAATTGTCAAATCGCTCCCCTGTGCTAATACAGTTCAACCACATGACTTTTTTAAAATACTTTTAGAAACTCATAAACTTGTATTAATGCAATTGCATGTCTCAAACTTGGGAAAAGCATGAAAATTCCCCTACTACATGAAATTATTAATACCATGAAATAGAAACAAAAGTCTTTACAACCAAGGACTATAATCCCTTATTACATGAAAGATAAGAATTTAAACATTATTACAGAAATATAAGATTAATTACAAAATAATCGATTTGTATTCCTTACAAATTTCTTAGCTGCAATTAACATATTCAATTTGAATTTTATAATACTTAAGACAAAACCCAAACTTCAAATATAAATACATAACAAATTTTCACATCAAAAAAGTCCCTTCAAACCAACATACATCTTTAAATTGTCAGTGGCTTGAAGATCAATCAAGTCATTGCAATGTTTTGCAAAACATGGTAAAAGTTAAATGGCCCCACACTTTACAATCAACCCCATGCAAGTTTGAGATTTTATTCAAGTTTCTTGGATTTCAAAGAATATAAATTATCACCGATATTGAGTTCCACATGTTACTCCTCATGTTGCATAAGGGTTTACCCGATGCATTTGCATCACTGATGAGAGATATTTGCAAATGGTTTTGATGAATTATTGGTGATATCTAGTGGTATGAATAAGGGTTTAGTTGATGCATTTTCATCACTCATGAGAGATATTTGCAAATGGTTTTGATGAATAATTGGTGAGATCTAGTGGTATGTATTACGGATGCATGCACTTTCCCTAACACTTCCCTTATGGCTTGTTGCAATCATTGTTGAATTTTTAGTTATACAGATAGCAGTTACGGTTCTTCTTTATTATTATAATAATTTAGCACATTAACTGCATAAATAACATCACTGAAAGAGAGGAAATCACAAATACAATAGAGACACACATATTATCCTGGGAAACCCTCATGGGGGAGAAAACCCAACAAAAAATTCCTCAATATAGATAGAACAAAGACCGAACAGAAGATCCTCCTCTAATCCTTCACCAGGAGGAGTAGTGCACCACTTAACCAAGAAATACCAAGAGATAGACCAAAACCCTCCTTGACGTCACCCCCAATTGCAACAGCTTCTCCTCCAACAGTTGTGCACTTCTTCATAGCTGCAGAGCTAATGTGGTGAGTGTGTTCAAATGAGACACCATCCTCACATAGAAATATAGGTTTTGAGGTGGTGTTAGGGTTGTGACTCTTCACTTGGTGGAACCGACTTCTCCTAGAACTGGTTAAAATCAAATTACAATTACTAGGGGCCGACTTTACAAATACTGTTGAAATATTGTAACTGCAAAGAGTATTCTATTTATTATTGAGTCATTATTCATTATATCAATCCCCTTTTGTGGATTGATCATGTTGGGCATTGTAATTGACCAAATCCCCTTTTGTGGATTGGTCAAACCTAATTGTATTATGCAAATTAAGAATTCATCCCCCGGCCTAATTAAAGTGGTTTTAACCACTAAGAAGAGAAGTCGGCCCTGCCCAGTGAAGAGACACATGCCCAGTGAGGAGACACCTTTCCAACGCCTACCATATAGTATAAATAAAGGAAGACATTGCCTCATTATCTCACTCACTCATTCTCTCATCAAGTGCGCAAGTTTGGTAGCTGCAGTTGGGAGAAAAAGGAAGAGAGAGGTGCATTGCTCAGTGTTGGATATTCTCTAGTGTTTTGGTTTATTTTCTTGGCATTGTATTGGCTATCTATATTAAGGAAGTTTTGTTGGGTTCTCTCCCCCATGAGGGTTTCCCAGGATAAATTTTGTGTATCTTGTGATTGTGTTTCTCTCAGTGATCCTACCTATGCTATGGTTATCTAGTAAATTGAAAAGAAACCTAATAATAACTCAAAACTTAACATGGTATCATAGCTAAGTTGAAGAGAGCATCTTTCACTGGATAAAGAAAAACGTCATTGTTGTCGTACAAGAAAATTAGGGATTTTTTTTGAAGAGGAATATTATCCTAAAAACCATCTAGAAAAGTGTGTCCTAGCCTAGGGAACTCTTTGGCACCTTGAGTGCACCTTTTCAGTGGTCAGATACTCTGGAAATTCAAACCCTAGTTTTGAATCGTACCAGAAAACAAAAATCAATACTAGAAGTACCAAACCAAATTTCCACAGGTCAAGTTTCAAGGGGAAAAACTTGAAATTTTTGAAATCTAACAGCTCCAACAAACTTGCCTCAACCCAACGCATCTGGTCCCTAGATTAGAATTTCAAAATTTGAAGTTTGAAAAAATTGGGTTTCCTCATAAAACCCTAAGTTACGGTCGCATTTTTAGAATCAGTTGCAGTACCAATAACAGTTGAAGTATTAGTTGCAGTCACCCTTGAAGTTTTTAAGAGTTGGTAATTATTATCGTTGCTACCAGATGGTGCCACTACCTGCAAATACTATCAGAGGTATGTATTCACATATGTTTAAACTATTAAGATTTAAATGGTATTTGCAAGAGAAGGTGTTAGCACTGAGAATCACCCTCAGATTGCAAGAGGATAAGCCCAATACCCATCAAAAATGTTTGTAAATGTAAATGAGTGATTAAAGGTCAAATGGACAAAACTCAGAATAAGAATGTTTTAACTCGGAAATATGGGCTAGCATGCATAAGCAAATGAGGTCTTGATTAACTTCGGTCAGTGGTTTGGGGTAAAAGTGAATAGGGGGAAGACTTAGTGAGGAAGGTGGAAAGGTATTCTATTAACATCAGGTCTTCAAGCAGCCAGGAGAAGAAAAACTCAGTCACAAGAACTTCTTGAACTTAAAGTTTAAGAATACTGAAAAACATTCATAGCAACATTATAATCAAACATCCATTATAACACAACCACAACATCTCATATGAATCATCCAATCATGAGTATTTTAGAATAAGAGGCAATAAGATGATAAAAGGAAACTGACTTCTATTAATCAAAATGTATCAAGTCCAATACATAACTAAAGAACAACTTTACTTAGTCAAAATATTACAATCAGGGAGCTCTTCTCAACCATTAGAACCTCTCTAATCATTCAGAAGATGTATTTATAATCAAAAGAGAAAAGGAAATAGCTAGAGGTGCGAGCTGGCCTTCCTATCCTACGATTCTCCAAAACAACTATAATTCTAACACATGTACTAACAAATCTTAACAAACTGCTAAAATTTAGGAGCCATGTTGGAAACCACTCTAACAAGAATTAAATGGCATGTCTTCTAGCTTAGGAACATTCTTCTCCAGTGCCAAGTGTCCCCCAATCTCGTATGATGCTTCCAAGTTGCCAACTGTGATCCTTGTTTCTCTCCACATCATCAAAAAATCAGGAAGGAGTCATGAATTCAAACCTTTGACTGTAATGGCCAGTTCATAGTGTCATTATGTAGCGCATTTGGTAGCCAATTCTGTAGCGCCCTTTGTAAAACAACTTTGCAGATTTTGTAGCACTTCCTGTGTAACGACTCTACAGATTCTGTAGCGCCTCCCATGAAATAGATCTGCATTTTTCGTAGCACCACTCCTGTGTAACAGCTTTGTAGATTCTGTAGCACCACTTTTGAAATAGCTCTGCAGATTCCATAGTGCCATTGTTGTGTTTGGCTAGGAGATTTTGTGGCGCCTTTGGTAGCGCAATTGTAGAACATCCTATATAGACAATTATGTAGCGTAGTCTGTAGCTTTGTGTGAACTAGTGGTTTTAGTAGCACCAAGCTTAGGAGGAAAACTTCAAATTGATAAACAATTAGCAACCTCATAAATGACCAAATCGCAATATTCATTTTGAGGACAAGGGAGTTGAAAACAATTGAAGGCATGACATCATTTGATGATGGTGAATTATGGTAAAGGAACATAGGACAAAGGTGCGTTACGGAAATGCCTAGTGAGTTGGCAGCGCCCTTTTCAAAGTTTGATTTGACCTCCTTAACGGACATAGGGACAGCATGGAAAGGATAAAGGCCATGAGTGGATGGTGTGATTTGTCAGGTTGTTAGGATCATGGGGTCAATAATGCTTGGTGTCAAGTCAAAAGATGAGTCAAAGACATAAACAATAAAATAACCTAGGTTATAACCATATGTGTGGGCCAAAAATATGAGCCAAAACCCAAGTCTTTATTTGTTTAGACTAACCTAAGAAAATCACAAAGAGAAAAACAAAGCAAACCTAAATACTAAAGGATAAAAAATTAAAACCTAAGGGACAAAAGACCCATGAAAACTTCATGTGATAACATTTTCTCCACAGGGGATGACATGCTCCCTGTGAGCTGCCAAGAACAAGCAGCTCCGGTGTCTTATCCTAGGGATATGGGATCACTTATTCAATAGAAATAAAACAAAAATGATATTTACAATGAATGGAAGACACTCATGGATTAAGCAAAATACTTTTTCAGAAATTGCTCATTGACAGGGCCACCAAAAACTTCAGAATCCTCCAAATTCTGCAATTTATAAGTGTTATTTGAAAATACCTCAGAAATACTGATGGGAACAATCCACAAGGCTTCAAATTTACCATGTTTTCCTTTGTCTTTCTTTGGTGCATCCCACTTGAGCACTAGCTCTCCTAGCTGGAAATCTTCTTTTCTTACCTTCTTGTCAAAGGCTTGCTTGATCTTCTGTTGATGGTCATGTGCTTTGTCCAATAGTTGCTCCCTAGTCTGTTGCACTTCTACCAGTTATTGTATCCTTCTGACCATATCATCAGGTTCCCCTTGGTAGTCCTTGATCCAGGAGGCTCTCCAAGTCTAGAAAATTCTCAAAAATGAAAGTTCTCATAATTGAATGTGTTGGACACACCTACCACACTTAGAGGGGGGGTTGAATGAGTGTGAGGATCTTTTTCCCAAAACTTCCCTCTTACACAAAAAATCCTTAGTTAACATTCAACATTTTCTCATTACTCATTGTTGTCATTTATAATAAATTATATGTGAATACATATCAGCAACATATATCAACAACAAATCATCTCCACAAAGAACACAAGATGTATGTACAATTTTTCTTTTTTATTATGGACTTCAATCTGGGAGTTTTTCAACAACAACTGAATAGAGTAAAAATCTACAAGAGAACCATCTCTATATGTAAGACTCAACTTACATTCTTAGCACCAACTGATATGAGGCAACAATCCTCAACATATATCAATCTGTCAACATAAACAAGTGCATCAACCATGCACCAACCTGTGCCAAGCAACATGTAATCAACATGTACCATAAACAAGTGCCTCCAACCATGTACCAAGTATATAACAATAATTTGTCAAATACTCATCAACAATGACTCATCAATATGTACCAACATCATCAACTATACACCTCATGTATGTGTCAACTCATCAACTGCTTGTCTCAACCATGACTAGTTTTGGATTAGTCAACAACCCCAACTTGAAATAATCAT
>ML779098.1:80993-121408 GCA_009831015.1 Picea engelmannii | reverse complement strand
CCGCAAAGCGTCTTCCCATGAGGGCTTTCACCATAAGGGGACCACTTTGGAGTTCATCCATTTGTGCACCTTATCAATCATGATAATACAATAATGAGTCATCTATACATTTTTCCAACAATGCATCATATACCAATGAAACCTCAATGATCCATCTTCATCATGTATCAATGACAACTCATTGATCCATCTTCATCATATCAATGGCAACTCATTGATCCATCTTAATCTATGCATTCTCATCAAGGAAAATACATATTATATTACATAAATCATCAATCAATCAATCCTTTGACATCAATCAATCACTTGACATCAATCAATCAAACCATTGGAATCAATGACAACATCATCCAATAGAATGAAACCAATTACATTGCGACCATCTCATCGCGCTGATTCTGTCCATATATTTACTTTCTCAAACGAGCTCGATATGCGAGAGTTATCGCACTCTAATCAGATTCTCAAACAGGAAAAAAGTCAATGGTCAAACTGGCAAAAAGTCAATGTTGAAGTCAACATGACATCGCCAAGCTAACTTCATTATGCTGACATGGCAGAGGTAGGTGGACACATGTGACTGGGAAGGTGATATAGGTGTGTTCCAATAAATGCTTGACACGTGGCATATGGCTGATTTAATGTGAAGGTGTTACGTGGCCCAGGCGTGGGTTGCCACGTGGCACCCCATCGTTGGTTGGTGGCTTTGTTAAAAAATTTGGTAACTCACGAGAATGGAACCCGCAACATGTTGATAGGAGGGAAGACTTTGGGAAACGACCAAATGCCAACACGCCACTTTGGTGCTTGTTATATGTAATCCACACTTTAATACAACCCACGGATTTATCACCATATGTGACCACGATACAACAAGGGCATGGGAGCTATTGTTTGAGACCACCAGGGTGGGAGGGAGCCACGTACCACCAATCAAAGGGGCGCAAAGTTAGCACCTACCCACCTTAGACCATGGGGCTATAACCGTGTGTTGGGTGTGAATTGAGGGCGCAATCCCATGCATAAGCGCCACATGACCACAATCCAGGGAGCTAGCGCAAGTAAAGGGACAGCGCGCAGCCCTTTGGGTTGGCGCTTGGCCATATGTACCCCATATGAACACTTCGAAGGGGTGTGTGCCTAGCCTTAGGGGATACTCTGTGTATTTTTAATCAAAAGTGGGTTTTTGCCTAAAGTTTAGCCCAAAATATGTATTTGTTTGGATATTTTGGCCATTTGAAGGGGATTTGATCCCCAAAAGAGGCCTGATCTTTGGGATAAGTTGGGATTCTCTTGTTGAGCCTAAAAACTATATAAACCAAGATTTTTGAGCTTGAGGGGTAACTTTTTTATGCAGGGATTTTGAAGAGCAGCTTGTGTAATTTGGCAATTTCCCATGTTTTGAGAGGCATTTTTGTGATTTTTTTGAGGAGTTTGATGAGGCATGTATGTATCTGAACAAGGAGGTATTGTACAATAGATCAGAAGCCTTTTGTAACAACAAAGAGCCAATGTAAATAGAACTTGAGCATTTGAAGAGAAATAAAGAGGTCATCCACTTGGAAGCGGGCCCGAAGACGTAGCGAAAGATTGGTGAACTCTGTTAACAAGTTCTTGTGTCTACTTCTCTTTCTTGTTTGATGTTGTCTTTTCTTAATTTGCAGCATGGTTCATAATGGTTGAACTCTTTAATCATTAATGAGAATCAAGGAAAAGTCATAATTATTATTCTGCAACAAGTTATAGAGTTTTATGTATTTTGCATTCTTATCGATATGATGCATAAAGTACATTAAACTTAACTTTCAATTGTCAGTAAAACCTATCATTTTTGGATCAAGTTTAAGGTATCAGGGCATTTGGTTTTGAAGGTTTGACAAGAATTGAAAGCATTGGATACTCACCAGAGCCAAACTCAAGCGAGGAGAAGGCCAACTTGAGGCTTTTAATCCATAAATTCAAAGGATACCTCGTAAATAGGAGATGTCTTCACCGAGAAAACTAGGTCCTTTTTCATCTGAGGACAAGTTCTTTGAGGCATTTCAATTGATGAAATCCATGGTAAAGTAAATTTACCATGAAAGAGGACAACGGAGAAATCCAAAGGTTGAAGAAGGTGAATCTTCAGTAAGAGCATAAGGAGGAGTTGGAGGTGGTGGACCTTCAGAACCTTCTTCTCCTTCATCCTCATCATATACAAGTGAAGCAAGTGTACATTCCTCCAATAGTAACACACCCCCGATGGGGCAAAGGAAAAATAACAGCAAAACAAAATTCCATCCTCCTTTAAAGGAACAAATCCTCTTTCTCTCTACAGGTTCGAATTTGGAAAGTCCAGGACTCAGCCCGAGCCTTTGGTCAAGATTCTTCGATTCTAAATCAAACGAGACTTTGAGACCATGATAGTCTCACCTATAAATCAGACACAAGCCTTTTCAGCCTTTGTTGTAGGTCTTATGATACCTGTGACCTTCTCCTTCACACTTTAGCGATGTATTGGAGTTGGTGTTAGCTCCTTTTCTCTTGCCCTCTCCTCAGATATGACCTTGGTGATGACCATCCGATTGGGGCCGCGGCCACACATAGTTTGGTTTCAAACTAATTTTGGGCCCACAATCCTCCTCAAGTCTCCACGTGTCCTCCTAACGAAACCATGGTTTGAATTACGGCCCGCCCTCGATATTTTAAACATCGCACAACTCCTGTCCCCGCAATGCTATGGGTTCGTCGATCTCATGATCTTGACAATACTGTCTAAATCGACAGTTCATATATGTGCCTCTCAAATCTACGGACCAGATATGTCCCTCCTATATCAACGACTTTGATCTCTTCACAATTCCAAACTTCGGGGTTTTGAAATCTCAAACCCTGCTTCTTTCATACTTCAAACTTCTAGAGATGATGATCTGCATACACCTGTCCTACTCGATCAACGGTCTTGCTTCCACTTCAGGTGTTTCACCATTTAACCCAAATCAATGGTCCTCTAACCCTCTTCTCAATCGACAATCACGATCTCCTTCGGGTTTCAGACTTCTGAGATCTCAAATCTCAGACCTTTTTCCCAATGACTTTTATCCGAAGGCTATAATCCTTTGACGCATGTCCTCCTAATCTGACGATCGAGGTTTACTTTGGGTATTCACCCGGAGCTCACATATTTGTGCCACATGTCCTCTGAATCTAATGGCTATGAATCACTTTGGGAATTTACCCGAAGTTCACAGATTCACGCCACGTCTCCCTTAGATCTGTCGGTCTAGGTTCACTTCAGGTCTTCAAGGTTCAGAAATCTCAATTCTCAAACCGAAACCCCACTATAATATTCCCAGAGCTCTTGATCTATTGACAAGTGTCCCCATGCCAATCGATGGCTCATGACTCTTCAACTCTTCGGGCTTCGAGTGTTTCAACACTTTGACCTTCGCCTTCCTCTGGATCTTCTAACCTGTCGACACATGTCCTCTTGGATCCAACAGTCCAGATTTTCTCCTGCCCTTCGACTTTTCGCGCTTCGGGAATCTCAATTTTCAAACTTACCTCCTTTCGGACTCATGGTATCTGACGGTTCAGATCCACTCTGGTGATCCGATGCTTGAAGTTTACCCCGAACAATATGACGACTCATATATGTTCCTGCGATCGGATGACTGAGATTCTACTTTGGGTTTCCGGTTCTTCGGACAAGTGAGATTTACTTCAGACTTCCGGCTCTCCGGGCTTCGGAAATCTCAAGTCTCAAACTTGCCTCCTCTCGAACAGATTCCTCCAGAGTCCATGATCTTCCGCCACGTGTCCCTCTTGACGATGGATGGTCCCAAACTACTTTGGGACTTCAGAAATTTGGTAAGCCCTCTTCTCCTGCATGTGCAAGGTACTAAGGTTCGTGAAACTTGTTTAGATTAGACGGTTGTCGAACCTCGATGTGATCCAATGACCATTTTCTCTCCTCCTCCTAGGATTTTGAGTTACTCTGACTTAGAAGGTTTTCTAAGTGGTCAAAGGATTCAACCTTTGCTCCTCCTACGGGCCAGTCTCCTAGATTTTGTCTATGCTCCTTGAAGGTTTATGGTCAACCCACATGCTCCTTGCGTTTCAAGGATCATTTCAAATTCAGATCGAAGGTCAATGGAGATCAACAGTTCACAGGAATTGCAGGGTCCCAACATGTGGGTTATTTACCAGGGATTCCGACCTCTGCAATCTGGAAAGTGCTCTCTTGATTCTATTCTAACCGGGATCATTGATCCTCCATCCCATCGAGATCAACGACAAGGGTGAATTGTGGGCCACGAACTAGTGTGTCCGCTATTGTCACCTTCGCACTCTACAATGATTCCCCACCCTCGATCTTCATTCATAGATCGACGATGCATATCAATTGTGGGGTTTAAATTAAACTTCGTACAACTTGACATCTCGAAGCCTCGAGCTCCAAAGTTCCTAGACCCAGGTCACGTGGATCTTCATAAAACTTTGGGGCTATGATCCCTGCTCTTAGTCGCATTTTTGGTTAAGGAAATAAGTGCAAGTTTAGAGTCTCCTAGACTACTGGTCTAAAGGGAACACCTTCCCAACTCGTAGAGCTTTAAGCTCTAAATCAAGGCAAGGTAACTTGTGAGGTTACCAAATCAGTAAATATGCCCAGAAACTTGCTCTAACTCTGGAACGATGATGTAAATTCTTGGGGAAAGTTCCTTCGAGTGATTAAATTTGGGCGTATGGAAATCCAAGCAGAATTATAGGTTCTCAAGGAAACGAATGCATACTCATAACTTAATCATTTAATACAGAGAAAGAAACCTTCATAGACATGTAAATACTCCCATGCATCCATTATTTACAATTCAAAACATAAGTCAAGAAGACACTTATCATAACCATAGAGTGTGATGCAATTGTTGAAAGGGGTGCTTGTTTCCACCCAACCATAGGCTCAGTCACTCGCAATGGATTTATCACTGGCCACCCCCGAGCTTAAACCACGATGATTTAAGATTCAATCTCTTACTTCTATCTCAATGAAAGTTAGGGATAAAGGTTACTCTCCTTCTCCCAATACAGAAAGTAGATAAGGACGAAGGTTAATGTCCTTCTCCTGGTTCAATCTCTATTTTAAGTGATCAGAACTCACTGTTCCTCCTTCAGTCCTTCCTCGGACCCAATATTTTCCTATCTCATCTCTGCATTTTTCTTCGCAGGTCTCCCTCCGTCCACTACACTTCCTTTCTTGCCTCCCTCAGCAAGATTGTGTGTGGCTCAAATCCCCCAGTCTGTGGTCAGGTCCGAAATCCTTACCGATGGGCAGTCTGCCCCATCCCTCATTAACTCTTGAGGAGGCCTTCCCACCTACCATCCTGACAGGAATTCATTCCTGATCAAAGGGTTGTTATGATCTAAGAAAATTAATTCCAGCATGGTATTTGTTCAGTGGAGGTTAAGGCAACCATTCCTGGTCCCCTCCACCACCTTTCACAACATTTTGTGGTCTCTCTCTTATCACATCCCCTCTTTCAGTAGTCATGCAACACGTAACCATTTTCTATTAAAATAATTAGAATTTACATTCATCGACCTTCTACACAAGGTCCATCAAATCAAACATTCACACTTTTAAGTTTTCCATAGTTCCTTGGCCCATATAGTTATATTTATAGACTGGGGGAAACATAGTGTTACAACTCCATCCCTCTTAAAGGAATCATCGCCCTCGATGTTCTATCTATCAACATGATATTTATGTACAGAATTAAACAAAATCAGATGTGTCTGTCTCATGGAATCTTCCATTTCCCACGTAGCCTCATCTGGGCCAAAGTGTTTCCATTCCACCTTGACCTGTGCAATGGTTCAGTTCCCGAGTGAGGTTTCATTCCTGTCTAATATGCATTGGGGTTCTAGCAGGAATTCTCCCACCAGATCCACTTAGATCACAGACCAGTCAATTATATGATTAGCATCATGTACATATTTCTTCAGTAATGAAACATGAAAAACATTATGTGTCTTTACTGTGGGAGGAAGTGCTAGCCTATAGGCTACAGGCCCCACTCTATCTAATACTTCAAAGGGTCCACAATACCGAGGTGCCAACTTGGCACAGGATCCCATTCTCAAGGAACTCTTCCTAGGTCTAACTCTGAGATAGACATGGTCTCTGGTCTTGAACTCTATGGGAGTTCTCTTTCTGTCAAGAACTATCAAGGTCTCCTCTTCCTTGTTTTCACTCACCCTCTAGGCCCAGGATCAGGCATCCCCTTCAATGCTATACAGTTCCTCGGGTGATCCATCTTGCCTTGCCAAGGTTTTCTCGCACAAGAATAATTACAGAGACTTTATCGAGCCTTACAGTCGAGGCGTCCCTCGGACATTCTCTGTTGAGGCATCCCTTCGTCTTATGTTATCTCAACACAATATATTCTAGGCGATCATGGCTTACCATGGGGTTCTCATGGCTCAGTAGTAGCCATTTTTTTTTTCATCATCTGTCCTTTCTGAACATATCTTTTCTTCCATATCATTGAAAGTTAAGGACGAAGGTTACTCTCCTTCTCACATGTATCACAAGTATATAGAAATTCATGAGACATCATTATAAATTTTAAATTCAAAATTTTCTTGTAAATCTGTCACCCACTGATTTTTCAAATTCCACATTTTGTTTTCATATTTATTCCACATAGGAACCAGATTCATAATTATGGGACTTTCCTTCTCATGGCGGTTTGACTCAACAGGTAATTGGTATTCCTTATGGGCTCACAATGCTTCCATATCCAAGACCCCTTTACTTCCTTCACTTTCAACATTCCTTGCAATTTGGCTCAGCAGGAAATTGGTCTTCTTTATGGGCTTACATCACGGTCATATCCATGACCCTTTGCTTCCTTCAATTCATTCTTTCCATATCCAAACAAACTATTAGTCTCTCATGCATCCATATATATATTCAAAACCATGCATACTAACAGTTCATCACATTTGTATAAACATGAAAAGGGAATCCCATTCCTTTCCTGTGCCTCATTTCAACATACCAAACCTTTCAAAACGTAATTCAACATTTTAAAGGATTTAACAAATGTGCCAGTATTCATAGCCACATTCATGCCCAATGCACTCTTGCATTTATTTCAAGTTTGTCACACTTTATGACAAGTTCTTGGGCATGGTGTGCTAGAATTTAACCAACCTTTTCACCACATGGCTTATTCATTTTCATTCACTCTTAAAGAAGAACCATGCTTCCTGCTATAGGCCGATCACAATCCCAAATCAGTACACATGAAACTCAAAAGTTTCACATGAATGCCTTTAATAATTCTTCCTTCATTAATAACCAAGGTGCCAACACTTATGGCCACCCAATTTGTTTTCCTTCCATGGTTACATAATGTAAGTAAAACATTGGAAGGTCCTCCTTCCTTACTGAAAATTTCATTGTCTGGCCTCTTATGCAACATGCATTCCCTCAATGCATTCCAAGAAACGTGCTAACGATGAGTGCATTTATTCCCATAGAGCCAGTCCCCGCGACCATAGTCTAACGTAGAGTGCTAAAATCTACCTTCCTTGACTGGCCCGGAGGACTCCATTTTTCTTTCCATGCAATCGAGAGCTATGACCTCATCTCTATTCTTTGCAAGCACTACCTTTTCAACTCTCGTGTCCAGGTGCTATGATCTTGGCTAAACCCCTTTTCTGCAAATCGACGGTGAAGATCTGTATTCCCCCAGATCCAATGGGTGCAAGGGATTGCGAAACCTCAACTAGTCTGCGGTTTAGTTCTCCTTTCGATCTCTACAATAGATGCAGGTCATCGATCTTATCGAACAACTGGTGTTTCATCTGTTAACTCCAGTGGATATTGAAATCAATTTGACGACTGAGATAGGTTTCCTTACAATGAAGAGCTCGCGTTCATCTCCTCTGTCAGGTTCTCGATTAACCTGATTCGATCAGGGTTTTCTTTTGCGATCTTCATGATCTCGATCTATAGTTGATCGAAGGGATTTCTACGATTTCTTAGTAAAGGTTTTTGACCTTTTTTGTCAACAAAGATCATTTGGTTCAAATGTTATTGCATCATACAATTAGTCTTCACTACCAGAGGTTCACACCTCCATCACTCAGGTTCTCCTTTCTGAATCATACCCTACTTGGGTATCCATGGCATACAACTGCCCTTTTCAAATTTCATGCATAACATTAGACAATAAAATATTTCAGAAAGGATTCTTGCCCAATCTTTTCATACCTTTTCTTGGCTGCTAGCACCCTCTTTCTAATATTTACCTCATTAGCAGTTCTTTTAGGGGGATTCTTACAGTCCTGTCAACAATCTTTTGACAGTAGCCTTCCCATGGTCATCCTCTACTCGAGGTTTCCCATCATTGGTAACTGTCTTCCTCAACAATTCCAATTCCTTTCTATACACAACATGCATCATTAGTTGTAATATCAATTAAAATGCATGTATCATAACATCCAAATTCATAACTTCTTTATTTCACATCCACCACTACCTGTGATGGACTCGGCCTTGAGTTAGCTTTAGTTGTTTACCAAATATTCCTTAAGAAATATAAATGTGCGTCTTGGTCAGGTACCCAAATTATGTATCCATACATATTCTGGTTTGTTAACTTACTTTCATGATGTACATAACCATATTCATAATCATCAGCCTGTGTGTAGTTGCCATAGGTATAATTCATAGCCTACATACATCTCTACTTCAAAATCAGTCAACAATAGAGCATCCTTGCTCATCCACTCTTTCTTCTATTTACACTAATCTTTCTTGAAGGATTGGAACACATTCCCCTTAAGCTATCAGTCAAAACATAACTTCCATGACTCTTCATAATGGAGTCAACCATGAAACCATGGTATTCTTCTACTATTCATTCAATCTTGGCAAGTGCTAAGCTTGCCTCACATTTCACTCATTAGGGCAACCATATTGGGCCTTTAGTATACTTATACTCTTACATCATACATGTGCATCACTCGCACATTTGATATCATTTGTATCTAACCAATATTAATATCAGGCTTCATATCAAGAAGCTTCTCAATTCATTAGATCCATGCACTCAAGCATACACACACAACTAAGTATTCATAATACTAGATTAGTTTTATCATTAGTGTTCTTTAGTTAGATATTACAATCGCTTACATGACTAATCTCACAGTTATAAATCATATTGGTGTTTCCTTCTCTTTATAGCAATGACCAACCAGGGTCACTCTCCCTTTTATACTATAGCAGCTGGCAAGAAAACTTTCTTGCCTCAACTTCTATAGGACTTTACTCATCTCACCTTTCCTCTGGTCATGAGGAGTTATATAACCCAAGTTTAATATAAAGAAATAATGATACTGCCAAGGATCCTACCTAATTCTATCAGATTCCTTTAATCCCACAAAGGTATTAACCATTATATAATCATCCATCATCAGTGCCTGAGGTTCCAACTGCCCATGCTTAGAGGCAGTGTCAAGAACTTCAAGTCATCCGCCTTTTGCGCTTCAGGTACCCCTGACAAAACCCTGCCACCTTCAGTTATCCACATTCAAGTCTTATTATCAATGTTAATTAGCATATCCCTACTCAGGTAATAATAGTTATCACTTGACAAGGGTTAAATAAATTCTTTTGTTGAATTTCAACAAGAATTCCCAAAATCACAGGTTCAATCTGCAGTCCTTTTTCCTCAAGGAGTAAATGCAGATAACAATACCTCTTTATGTGACTCTAGCATGAGCCCAAGTAGGCCAAGTGTTGTAACCATTCTCTGATACCAATTTGTAACACACCCACGATGGGGCAAAGGAAAAATAACAAAAAAAAAAAAAAATCCTCCTTTAAAGCAACAAATCCTCTTTCTCTCTACGGGTTCTAATTTGGAAAGTCTAGGAATCAGTGCGAGCCTCCGGTCAAGATTCTTCGAGTCTAAATCAAATGAGACTTTGAGACCATGATAGTCTCACCTCTAAATCAGACATAGGCCCTTTCAACTTCTGGTGCAGGTCTTATGAAAACCGTGACCTTCTCCTTCGCACTTCTGTGAAGTCTCAGAGTTGGTGTTAGCCCCTTTTCTCTTAGCCTCTCCTCAAATATGACCTTGGCGATTACCATGCAATTGTGGGTGCGGCCACAAGCGGTTTGGGGTCAAAATAATTTTGGGCCCGCAATCCTCCTCAAGTCTCCACATGTCCTCCTGACGAAACCATGGTTTGAATTGCAGCCCGCCCTCGATATTTTAAACATCGCACAACTCCTATCCCCACAATGCTACGGGATCGTCGATCTCGCGATCTTGATGATACTTCTGAATAGATGGTTCATATATTTTCCTCTTAAATCTATGAACCAGATCTGTCCATCCTAGATCAACGACTGTGATCTCTTCACAATTTCGGACTTCGGGGTTTTGAAATCTCAAACCCTACTTCTTCCATAATTCAAACTTCTGGATATGAAAATCTGTAGACACTTGTCCTGCTCGATCAATGGTATTTCTTCCACTTTGGGTGTTTGACCATTTAAACCAAATCAACAGTCCTCCAACCCTCTTCTCAATCGACAGTCAAGATCTCCTTTGGGTTTCAGACTTCTGAGATCTCAAATCTCAGACCTTTTTCCCATTGACTTTTATCTCAAGGCTACAATCCTCTGACATGTGTCCTCCTAATCTGACGATTGAGGTTTACTTTGGGTCTTCACTCGGAGGTCACAGATTTGTGCCATGTGTCCTCTGAATTCAACGGCTATGAATCACTTCGGGACTTTACCCGGAGTTCACGGATTCACGCCATGTCTCCCTTAGATCTGTCGGTCCAGGTTCACTTCGAGTCTTCGGGCCTTCGGGGTTCAGAAATCTCAATTCTCAAACTGAAACCCCACTACAATCTTCCCTGACATCTCGATCTATTGACAAGTGTCCCCGTGCCAATCGATGGCTCATGGCTCTTCAGGCTTCAGGTGTTTCAATACTTCGACCTTCGCCTTCCTCTGGATCTTCTGACCTATTGACACGTGTCCTCTTGGATCCAACGGTCCATATTTTCTCTGGCCCTTCGGCTTTCCACGGTTCAGGAATCTCAAGTTTCAAACTTGCCTCCTCCCGGACTCACGGTATCTAACGGTTTAGATCCACTCTGGTGATCCGACGCTTGAATCTTACCCCGAACAATCTAACGGCTTAGATATGTTCCTGCGATTGGACGACTAAGATTCTACTTCAAGTTTCTGGTTCTTTGGATGGGTGAGATTTACTTTGGACTTTCGGTTCTTTGGGCTTCAGAAATATCAAGTATCAAACTTGCCTCCTCTCGAACAGATTCCTTCGAAGTCCATGATCTGTCGCCACGTTTACCTCTTGACAATGGACAGTCCCAAACTACTTCAGGACTTCATAACTTTGGTAAGTCCTCTTCTCCTGTGTGTGCAAGGTACCAAGGTGTATGCACCTTGTTTAGATCAGACGACTTTCGAACCTCTGCGATGTGATCCAACAACCATTGTTGCTCCTCCTCCTAGGCTTCTAACTTACTCTAACTTAGAAGGTTCTCTAAGTGCTCAAAGGATTCTACCTTTTCTCCTCTTACGGGCCCGTCTTCTGGATTTTTTTTGCGCTCCTGAAAGCGCTATATCTTCTGATCTTGATCTCCTTGAAGGTTTTCTCCATCCCACACACTCCTTGTGTTTCAGGGATCATTTCAAACTCCTATTGAAGGTCAACAATGATCGACGGTTCACAGAAATTGCGGGGTCCCAACATGCGGGTTCTTTACCAGGGAGTTCAACCTCCGTAATTTGGATAGTGCTCGCTTGATTCTAGTATAATCGGGATCGTTGATCCTCTAGACCATCGAGATCAACAGAAAGGGTGAATTGTGGGTCGTGAACTAGCGCGTCCATTATTTTCACCTTCACGCTCCACAGTTATTCCCCACCCTCGATCGTCATTCATAGATCGATGATGTGTATCAATTGCAGGGTTAAACATCACCTTCGTACAACTTGACATCTCGGAGCCTCGAGCTCCAAAGTTCCTAGACCTAGGTCACATGGATCTTCATAAAACTCTAGGGCTATGATCCTCACTCTTAGTCGGGTTTTAGGTTAAGGAAATAAGTGCAAGTTCAGAGTCTCCTAGACTACTGGTATGAAGGGAACACCTTCCCAACTCGCAGATCTTTAATCTCTGAATCAAGGCAAGGTAACTTGTGAGGTTACCAAATCGGTAAATATGCCCAAAGACTTGCTCCGACTTTGGAACAGCGAAGTAAATTCCTAGGGAAAGCACCTTCGAGTGATTAAACTGGGGCATATGGAAATCCAAGAAAAATTATAGGTTCTCAAGGAAATGAACGCATACTCGTAACTTAATCATTTAATACAGATAAAGAAACCTTTATATACATGTAAATACTTGCATGCATCCATTATTTACAATTCAAAACATAAGGCAAGAAGACACTTATCAGAACCATAGAGTGTGATGCAATTGTTGAAAGGGGTGCTTGTTTCCACCCAACCATAGGCTCATTCACTCCCAATGGATTTATCACTAGCCACCCCTAAGCTTAAGCCACAATGCTTTGATATTCAATCTCTTACTTCCAGCTCAACAGAAGTTAGGGACGAAGGTTACTCTCCTTCTCCCAATACAAAAAGTAGATAAGGACAAAGGTTACTCTCCTTCTCCTGGTTCAATCTCTATTTTTTGTGATCATAACTCATTGTTCCTCCTTCATTCCTTCCTTGGACCCGAGAGTTTCCTCTCTCATCTCTACATTTTTCTTCACTGAATTGTGGCCACGCTTAAACCTGCAATGATTCCATATCTAGCCTTCACCTTTTGAACCCTGAAATTTTGAATACTTGGATGTTGAATCCAATCAATCCAAATACACCATTTCCATCAATGCCCACTCAATATAATTTATTTACCAGTCCATTATTCAATCCACATCAATCAGGGTTAAGTGAGACATAAAACACTCAAGTATCGAGACTTTGATTGGAAAGTTCAATCAAAACTAACCAAATCAATGAAGAAAATAATGAACTTCAACCTCGACAAAAATACGCATAATCCTTGAAAGGATTTAAAACAAATAAAAGCATGCAATGGTGCCAAAATGTTGGTGCAAATATTTGCATAATATATTACCAAACATAATTATCAACCGGGATTCGTAATCAGTAGAGTTGATGCACTATATGCACCGATAACAGATAGGTTCCTATGTTTGTTTAGTATAGATAAGAGAACCATTTAGAAACCAACACACTCTTAAGAATGACAATCTTCACACAATTCGAAAGTTGGAAAGAAAAACTCATAAACAAGCAAAAGCTCTTTCTCGGGTGATGGACATGTTCATTGATGGCTCATGAAAAGAAAAGATGAACTTTGATTCTATCTCCTGAAACAATTAAACTAACATGTGGGATGCTCCATTAAATCTCGTGTATGGTGAAATATGGAGATCCAATTGTTCCTGCATTACCACACTTCGCAACACATTCGAATGGTGAAATCAAACAAAATAACATGAAATCAAAATAACCAGTACATGAAATTAAAATCTACACTAATAATTTACAATAAGATTACCAAGTTGGATCGGAGGCCCTTGTCGATGCCAACATGGAAGCTCTTAGATCAACATATGATAATTTCTGAGAGAGGGAAAATCATTGAATCCAAACTTGAATTAATCTTCAACGGGTAGGTTTACAAAAGGAGTCTCTTCATGAATCCAATCTACATCATAACAATTCTCCTCAAGAACCTATCTCATAACAATTCCCTTAATCTACATAATGAATCCTCTCTCTGAATCTACATAATAATGATTCTCATCCCTGATCTACATAATAATAATTCTCCCTTTACATCATAATGATTCTCCTCCTTCCATGAAGAGAAGGCACTCTCTTTTATACATGAAATCTTTGAAAAGGAGATAAACATCTCATAATTACAGATCCACTTTTCTCTCAACCCATTTCCCTTTATTACAAAATATAATCACTTCAAATCCTCACACATATCTCTCATATATCTTGGATAAGATATGACAACCAAATCTCCATGATCTTCTCCTTGGATTAGGATTGAATTATCTTCTCAAATCTTGAAATGGTGGAGGAAGTATTCGAGAAGTCTTTTGAATTAATCCTTCATATATTCCTGCACATGATAAATCTCACACATTTTTGAGATATATGAAAACATGTCAATTTTCTAATATTTAATCACAAATTCTCTTTTAATACTAAAATAAATGATTTGGAAAATAATAAGGTTTAACCCATATTTAATTATGAAAATGGTATCGTGAAAGGTTAATGGGGCGATGAAATGTGAACACTGATGAAGGGAAAGGTGGATGGAAAGACGACATTTCTGAGTCCCAATAGTTCCTCAACCCATATAGTTATATTTACAGACTGGGGGAAACAGGGTGTTACACTAAGGAAAAGCAACCTAAAAAAACTCATCATTCTTTTGATATGCCTTTATTAAAGTTAGATGTAAATTATAATTTACCCACTTATGATGGTGAATTAGATGCAGAAAAGATAGATAATTGGGTTAGAAAGTTAGAAGTCTATTGCAGGATACAAAGGATTGTTGATGATGAAACAAAGATCCAACTTGCATGTCTCAAATTGGGAGGCACAACTCTCATATGGTGGGAAAGAAAAACTAAATATGATGTCAAGAAGAATGGTAAAACAATCTCTTCCTGGAATGATTTTATCACTGCTTTGAAGAAACAATTTTATCCATTAGCATACATGCAACAGGAAATGATGAATTGGAAAAGTTTAAGGTGGGCTAAGAATCAAAGTGTACAAGAATATACTCAAACATTTCATAAGAAATCATTAAATTTGGGTATTCCTTTATATACACAAGAGACACTCCTAAAATATATTGGCGGTTTACATTCTTATCTCAAGCATACTATTCTTATGTTAAATCCTTCTAACTTTCATGCAGTATGTGTACAAGCCATTCACATTGAATCAAGTAAAGGGAATGTTGGTGATAGTGTTTCTACAGATACTTGGCAAAGAAAGGATTCAGGGAAAAGAAAAGAAGACAGCCACAACAAGAAAGGAGAAGCCTACTTGCAAGCATTGCAAGAAGGTAGGCCATGATGAAGATCATTGTTGGATATTACATCCTGAGTTGAAGCCAAAGAATTATTCCAACCAAGGAAGAAAGAATACTACATCTGCGACAATTCAAGTGGATCTTGGATCAGACTCCGGAGATGAGACAACTACTCTAGCTATGGGAATCCGAAGTATAAATTATGTTGCAAGTACTAGTTCTTCTAATTCAGATGTAGTAAATGATGAGTATAAAAGGGGTGAAATTTTCCACGTAAGGGTCATAACAAATAATGTTAAAATTGATACTCTTGTAGACAGTGGATCACAAGCCAATCTAATCAGTGAAGAGGTTGTAAATAATTTGGGACTTGAAACTAAGCCACATCCTACACCATGTCCATTGGGATGGATATGTGGTGATAATAATTTGCAAGTAACAAAGCAATGTAAAATTAATTTTGCAATCACTTCTAATTATGTTGATGAAGTAGAGCTTGATATAGTGTCGCTGGACATATGTGGAATTGTCCTGGGAAGCCCATACCTTTATGATAGAAAATCCATATTCTATAGGGAGGAAAATAAATATTTCTTCAAGGAAGATGGGAAAGAGTACATTGTTCATGCTCATCGCATGAAAACTGACAGATCTTTTGCAACTACAGGGTAGTTAAAAATAATGGTAAACGCAAGCAAAAGTTTAA
The DNA here is from genome assembly GCA_009831015.1 of Picea engelmannii. Classification (NCBI taxonomy): domain Eukaryota; kingdom Viridiplantae; phylum Streptophyta; class Pinopsida; order Pinales; family Pinaceae; genus Picea; species Picea engelmannii. Next base: position 105,547 of record ML779098.1, on the reverse strand, counting down.
CACTTATGTCTGTAACAAACCAGAAAGTTAGTGATTCTAAACATGAGATGGTTCAGTATGTTTCTAACAATCATGAAGTGTCGCCAGAAGTACAACATGAGGTTCAATTGCATACTTTGTTTATTGTTCCTGTTCAGAAGGGGAAACGTGTTTTGTCATTCTCATTCGCATATTCAGTATTGTTGTTCAGTTTGTTTCTATTCAGTGCTGTATGGTTGCTAAATGCGACAAAGAATGTAGATGATTGTGCCATAAATGAGATTATTACTTTGATAAACAATGATATCTCAGTTTTTATGTTTGTTGTGATTATTCAGGTGATCATTGTCCCAGCAGAAAGGATGGATGATATAGGACAAGTGGGGAGGTAGTACCCTCACTTATTACCTGAGTAAAAGCAGAATTTTGGTGGTCCAAAATCTTCCAAGTGGGGAGGAATGATCTAGGAGGCTCTCTAGGTCCAAAAAATGCTCAAAACTGAAAGTTCTTTGAATTGAATGAAACCAATTCCATTGCTACTGGCTCATCGCATTGATTCTGGCCATATATTTACCTTCTCAAATGGGCTCTGTATGCGAGAGTTATCGCACTCTAATTAGATTATCAAACAGGAAAAAAGTCAATGCTGGCGTCAACATGACATCACCAAGCTAACTTCATTATGCTAGCATGGCAGAGGCGGGTGGGGACATGTGACTAGGTAGGTGATACAGGTGTGGACCAATAAATGATTGACATGTGGCATATGGTTGATTTAATGTGGAGGTGCCACCTAGCCCAGGCGTGGGTTTCCACATGGCACCTCATCGTTGGTTGGTGGCTTTGTTAAAAAAATTGGTAACTCATGAGAATGGAACCCGCGGCATGTTGATAGGAGGGAAGAATTTGGGAAATGGCCAAACGCCAATGCGCCACTTTGGTTCTTGTTATATGTAATCCACACTTTAATATATAAAGTGCATATATGAATGGGGCGGAAAAAGAGGAGATTGGGGCTAAGCCCCATCCCATGGCTTTATCACCATATGTGACCACAATACAATAGGGGCATGGGCGTTATTATTTGAAACCACCTGTGTGGTAGGGAGCCACGTACCACCAATCAAAGGGGTGAAAATTTAGCACCTGCCCACCTTAGACCACGGGGCTATAACCATGTGTTGGGCATGAATTGAGGGTGTGGTCCCATGTAGAAGCGCCACATGACCACAATCCAGGGAGCTAGTGCAAGTAAAGGGTCAGTCTGCATCCCTTTGGGCTGGTGCTTGGCCATATGTACCCCATATGACCACTTCGAAGGGGTGCGCGCCCAGCCTTAGGGGATACTCTGTGTATTTTTAATCAAAAGTGGGTTTTTGCCTAAAGTTTAGCCCAGAATATGTATGTTTTTGGATATTTTGGCCATTTGAAGGGGGATTTGATCCCAAAAAGACGTCAGATATTCGGGAGAAGTTGGGCTTCTCTTGTTGAGCCTAAAAACTATATAAAATAGGCTTTTTGAGCTTGAGGGGTAACTTTTTTATGTAGGGATTTTGAGGATAAGCTTGTGTAATTTGGCCATTTCTCATGTTTTGAGAGGCATTTTTGTTATGTTTTTTAGAGGAGTCTGATGAGGCATGTATGTATCTGAACAAGGAGGTCTTTTATAGTAGATCATGAGCCTTTTGTAACATCAAAGAGCCAATGTAAAGATAACTTGAGCAATTGAAGAGAAATAAAGAGGTCCTCCACTTGGAAGCGGGCCTGGAGACATAGCCAAAGATTGGTGAACTCTGTTAACAAGTTCTTGTGTCTATTTCTCTTTCTTGTTTGTTGTTGTCTTCTCTTAATTTTCAGCATGGTTCATAATGGCTGAAATCTTTAATCATTAATGAGCATCAAGTAAAAGTCATAATTATTATTCCGCAACAAGTTATAGAGTTTTATGTATTTCGCATTCTTATCGATCTGATGCATAAAGTACATTAAAATTAACTTGCAATTGTCAGTAAAACCTATCATTTTTGGATCAGTCCACGAGGAATTTTTCCATGGGAAAGGCATGCTGAGTAGGAAAAATAGCCTCAACCCCATATACAAGTTGAAAAGGAGAGACACCAAGTGACCTCTTTGTTGTAACTCTATCATCCCACAAAGAAAATTTCATCTTTGAGTCTGATGCTTTCTTGTTGTCTTCTAGCAATCTCTTGATGATCTTTATAAGGCTCTTGTTAGAGGATTCTACCAAACCATTTCCTTGGGGGTAGTGAGTAGAATGAACCAATGTAATCCCATATTGTTCACAGAACTTGATCAATGGTTCAACCTTGAAGGATGCATCATTGTCAGTAACAATTCTTCTTGGACAACCAAATCTTGACATGATATCCTCAAGAAAACTAATGATTACCTTTTGGGAGGCATTCCTTGTATGAATGGATTCTATCCACTCAGTGAAATAATCATTGGCATTCAAAAACAACCTATGTTTACCACTTGAAGTGGGATGGATTTCCCCAATGAAGTCGAGACCCTACTGCTGAAAAGGTATTGAAACTAGCACAGGCTTCAATGGAAAATATTTGAGCTACTGCTTTCCAGAAAACTTTTGGCATTTGACACAAGCTCTAATATTTACACAAACATCAGTAAAAAGGATAGGCCAAAAATACCTAGATCTGAGGATCTTATAGGCCTTGGTTCTCCAAAAGTGATGGCCCCTACATAAGCTATCATGAAAATTAGTCATGGCCTTTTGGGTTTCCTGTGGATCTAGACATCTCAAAAGAACTCCTAGAGGATCTTTCCAATACAAAACTTGGCCAATAAGACAACATATGATTGCTTTAAGATTCAAACCTCTTACCTTGTTCTTTTCCAAACCATCAGGATGCTACAAATTCTACAGAAAATATATGATGTCTTTATACCAAGTGCATTCTGCCAACTTTGGGTTGACATGAGAACCTTTATCAACTAACTCAGCTTGCTGATTTTCTGAGTTTATGTTCATGAAATTAAACCCAAAATATTTTCAATTTGATTCAACCAACAACCTAGCTAAAACTTGTCCTTTCACCAATTTAGTGGGCTTTATTTCAAGGTCAAATTCCAGAATTTTGGCAATCCACTTGCTCTTCCTCCCATCTGTGTCAAGCTGCATAAGTATCTCTTTCACTGAGGCTAAAGGGACATATGAAAAAATCTTTGAATGCAGAACATATAATCTGAAATCCTTGAGGGCTTTGACCAAAGCATAAGCCTACGTTTCCATGATATTATATTCCAGTTTGCATCCCTCAATGCCCTGCTAAATGAGGCAAAGGAAAATATCATAAAATCCTTGGAGTAGTCAGGGCTGATGAGCACAGGTGCTTCAGTCAAATCCTTTTTTATTTGATCAAAATAATCTCGAGACTCAGTAGTCCATTTGACCTCATTTCCTTTCCTAAGCATGGTTGTAATGTACTTTACCAATTCAGCAAAATTTGAAATGAACCTTCTTAGAAAATTGATTTTCCCTAAGAAAGACTGAACTTATTTCTTGGATCTAGGGAGAGATCAGGTTTGGATGGCTTCTACTATTCTTGAATCAATGCTTACCCCTTATGCTGATACAATGTGCCCTAATAACTTTCCCTCCTTCATAGCAAACAAAGACTTTTTAGGATTGAGAGAGAGACCAAAATTTCTGCACTTGAAGAAGACCTTTTTCAAATGATGATAATGTTCTTTATCAGATTGTGATAAAATTGTAATGTCATCTAAATATATGACTACAAAATTTTCCTTCTCCCCAATAAAGGCAATGTCCATTGCTCGTTGAAAGTTCACTCTTGCATTCATCAATCCGAAGGGCATTTTGGCATACATGAATGTGCCCCAAGGAGTAGTGAAGGTTGTCTTCTCTCTATCTTCAAGAAAGACAGAGATCTAAATGTAGCCAGAAAATTCATCAATCATAGACATCCTATATGAACTTGTCACCCTCTGAAAAATGTGCTCCATCTTTGGTAAGGGGTAATTATGTTTCTTGGAGCTTCTATTCAAATTCTTGAAATCGACACATAGTCTGATTTCCCCATTCTTCTTCCTAACTGGGACCAAGTTAGCCACCCATTCAGAGTATCTCAAATGAATGATGATATTGGCATCCAAAATCGTTTTTACTTCCTTTTCCATAATAGGCAGCATCATAGGATTTATCTGTCTAAGTTTCTGCCTAAATGGCTTGGTCTCCTCTTTCAAAGGGATCTTATGTTCAATTATGTTTGTGTCATATGTTCTCAAATCTTCATATTTCCAGGCAAACACATCAGCAAACTCTTTTAAAAGATTAACATATTCAACCCTTTGTTCCTTTGACAAGATGCTAGACAACTTAACATACTTTGGATCCTCCTCTGTACCTAAATTGCATTCAGTCACATAAGCATTTTCAGTTGAACCTTTAACCTTTATAGCAACATCATTTCTATCAAACAATCTCTCCAAAGGAACTAGTCCTTTTGGAATATGGTTACTGGGCAACTGAACAATATGATGGTAAACAATTTTATTCATAAAAATATCAGCATGAGGACTTTTTTTAGTATCATGATCTTGATCAATATGTAAGGAAGAAAACTCATCCACAATCTCAAGAAATATTTTTATCTCAAGATCATCCTCAAAAACCTTCCAATGTTTGGCATTGTTAGGTATAGAGGGTCTATACTTCACTTCCACATCATATTTGAGTTTAAGGGGCAAAGGAACTCTGAAATTACTTGATGAGACAACCAAGGAATCTGTCATAGTGTTCTCCTCTCTTGGAACAAATTAGATATTAAAAGCTAAGAAGAAACTATTAACAAGATCCCAAACTTCATTTTTGTAAGTCCTTAACCTGCAGTGTTTAGCTAGATACATATTTTTTATTTGATGGACAATTAATTCAACATCTCCAAACATTTTTATCTCTTCAATTTTCATGTCTTTAGCAACCCTCAAACCCAAAACAAGAGCCTCATATTCTGCCACATTGTTTGTAGTTTCAAATTCAATCTTGTAGGATAAGCAAATGACCTCTTGAGTAGGGTAAATAAAGACTACCCCAACACCATCACCTTCTTTAGAAGAAGCCCCATCAAAAAACATATTCCAAACAGAGGTATCAGGAAGAGGATCTTCACAATAGGTAATGGATTGTTTCCTTATTTCAATAAGAGGTTGAGGAGCATCAGTGAGTTGTAATATACTAGATCCTAAATCAATATCAAGTGCAAAAATAGGGTGGTTAGTGGGATTTTCTTCATCATTTATGATGTAGGCTAATTGATCCTCTCTATAAATCCTTCTATGTTCTCCCCCAAACACAGGAATGGTGGCATATGAAAGGTCCATCTACAAAGTTCCCCCTAGTATTTTTATCCAAGATCTTGACAAGAGCATCTCAAACTTAAGGGGGGACATCAGCCACCACAATATCCATGACCACACTTTTCATTGGAAATTGGAACAAGTTAACAACCAGATCTTTGATAACCCCAAGACACTTCACTTCCTAGAGTCAAAAGAGTATAAGTCATGGTAGGTTTTTGTAATTTCCAACCCAAGATCATCCATGATTGTTTTAGGCATGAGATTGTGATATGCCCCTGAGTCCATCAAGTAGGTGTGCAACACTTTATCATGATTATTTAATGATGTATAGAAAGGAGGGGAAGAATCATCTCTATCCTCTACTAAAGGTCCCAGGATGACTGTTGGTTTTTCATCTTGAAAGTTAACTGAATCTGTGGAATTAGAAGAAGGCTCATGCTATAGCATTTTAGAAAGGTATCATTTGAATTCCTCATTCTTAATCATCTCCAAAAAAGGTACAGGGATTTTGATCTTTTGAATTTCATTTTCAAAGATAAAGGAGGATGGGGATTTCAGAATCTCTTTAATTTCTAGGGAAGGGCTCTTAATCAATGTTTGAGGTATTTTCACATCTTTTCCTTTGATGCTAGTTGTCATAGCATTATCAAAAAAAATTGTTTTAGTGGGCTGATTAGAAGTGTCAGTCTTTCCCTCTTTCTTTTTGGACCTTAGGTTGTATCTATTAGGATTTTCATTTGTTTTTTCTCCTTTATTCAATTCATTTAACTGACTATCCATGAGAGACTCTTCATATGTAGATTGGGTCAAGTAGGGAGATGAAGAGGTTTCACCAAGACAATTGATTTCAGGATCAGTTTCTTCATCCCCTCCTTCTTCATCAGCAACAAGGTTGTTTTGGAGAGGGGTTTGAACTTTTTGATCATCCCTATCCCTATTTATTGGATCTCTTTAGAGGACCCGAGGGGAATTATTTGGTCTTCTGAAATTACCTCTATTGTCAACATTATGTGTGTTTCTATAGTTTTGTTTTCCTTCAAGTTTCAACTTCTCCATTTCAGCAGAAAGTGGTTTTACCAATTTTGTAAGTTCATCAACCTGAGGGTGGACAACAGGGGATTCTGAGATTGAAGCTTCAAACCTACCTTTCCTTCTATCTCTATCATACTTTCCCCTAAGTTTTACAGCTACCAATATATTAGATTCTACTTCTAAGGATGCATCTTGCATATGAGCTAAAGAGGTAGATCTTCTTTCTCTCAATAGGAGGCAGAAATCAGGGTCAAAATCACTAGCATAGGTAATCTTGGCAGAGGTTTTTGTAGGATTTATTTCAGTGGGAATCTTGTTGTACATTTTATTGAATCTCTTTGAGAAGTCAGAAACAGATTCCCCCTCTTTCCTTTTAAGTGACACAAATTTTGTAATATAATAAAGGAAATCCTTTTTATCCCCCCCATGCCTCAAGAAGGCATCATCCAAAGCTTCAATCCCAACAATAGATCCAAGAGTCAAACCCCTAAACCATTTTCTAGCCTCACCATCAAGGCTCTGTACAAATACTCTCATCCATACATCTTCATTTTCAATGTTAAGATTATCTGCATAACTATAAAAAGCTGCAAGGTGTTCTTCTGCAGTTGTGTCTTCCTCCCCAGTGAACTTGGGCATGTAATTAAGGTAGTCTCCAACTGGGAGAGTATTCATAGGTTGAGGTAAAATAAGAGGGGCATACCTAGAAGCCACTATGGCATCCATCCTATTTCTAGGAAGATTAGCACCTGCCATTGGGTTGTGAACTGTAGAGGAACAAGGGGGAGATGGAGTTTTGACAGCTACAAATACAGTTTGGATTTTTGGGGAAAGAGGAAACTTGGATGGAGAGGTTTCAGTTTTCAGAGGAAGAGTTTGAGTCTTGGGGGAATATGGTATAGGGTCTAAGGGAAAATAGCTTTCCTCTCTTTTAGTCACAGTAATTTTGATAGGAGGAGGAGTAGGAAGGCCTAAAGTAGGAAAATCTTCAAGACTCTCAAATCTGAACCAATTTACAACATCAGAAGAAACAAGGGTTTCAAAACTTTCTTCTTTCACTTTGGGGCTAAAATATGAGTATTCAACATGGAAATTTTCAAAATCCAAACTTCTAGAAACTTCGGTAGAAGGTAAAAAAGGGGGGTTAGATATGACTACTAGAGTTTTAAAAGTAGAATCATGTAAATGACCAAAAGTACCTGGTACAATAGCTAAAAAGCCTTCTTGAGAAGCCTTTCCTTTCTTGATAATCTTCTTTGGGTCAGCTTCAGGTGTTTCCATGGGTAGATATGGAGTAGACCTCATGTGTCTTCCTTTGGGAGCCACAAATGAAACTGTGGAGTGGTCAGGTGCAATCTGCAATCTTCAATGTATTGATTTCCAATGCACCTTCAGAACCAGTATTGATTTTTCGTTCAATCCTAGGGAAATGTCTTCAATTCGTTCCCCGACAGGGATGCCAAGAATGTTAGTACTGATAATCACCCTTAGATTGCAAGAGGATAAGCCCAGTACCCATCAAAAAAGTTTGTAAATGTAAATGAGTGATTAAAGGTCAAATGGAAAAAACTCAGAATAAGAATGTTTTAACTCAAAAATCTTGGCTAGCATGCATAAGAAAATGAGGTCTTGATTAAATTCAGTCAGTGGTTTGCAGTAAAAGTGAACAGGAGGAAGACTTAGTGAGGAAGGTGGAAATGTCTGATATTAACATCAGGTCTTCAAGCAGCAAGGAGAAGAAAAACTCAGTCACAAGAACTTCTTGAACTTAAAGTTTAAGAACATTGAAAAACATTCATAACAACATTATAATCAAACATCCATTATAACACAACCACTAAATCTCATATGGATCATCGAATAATGAGTATTTCAAAATAAGAGGCAACAAGATGATAAAAGGAAACTGACTTCTATTAATCAAAATGTCTCAAGTCCAATACATAACCAGAGAACAACTTTACTTAGTCAAAATATTACAATCGGGGAGCTATGTTCAACCATTCGAACCTCTCTAATCATTCAGAATATGTATTTATAGTCAAAAGAGAAAAGGAAACAACTAGAGGTGTGAGCTAACCTTCCTATCCTAGGATTCTCCAAAACAACTACAATTCTAACACCTGTACTAACAAATCTTAACAAACTGTTACAATTTAGGAGCCATGTTGGTAACCACTCTAACAAGAATTAAATGGCATGTGTTCTAGCTTAGGTACATTCTTCTCTAGTGCCAAGTGTCCTCCAAGCTCGTATGTTGCTTCCAAGTTGCCACATGTGATCCTTGTTTCTCTGCACATCATCAAAAAATCAAGGAGTCATGAATTCAAACCTTTCACTGTAATGACCAGTTCGTAGCATCATTATTTAGCGCATTTGGTAGCCAATTCTGTAGCAGACTTTGTAAAACAACTATGCAGATTTCGTAGCACTTCCTCTATAACAGCTCTGCAGATTTTGTAGTGCCTCCCATGAAATAGCTCTGCAGTTTCCGTAGTGCCACTCCTGTGTAACAATTCTACAGATTCTGTAGCGCCACTAGTGAAATAACTCTGCAGATTTCGTAGCACCATTGTTGTGTTTGACTAGGAGATTTCGTAGTGCCTTTGGTAGCACAACTACAAAACATCCTATATAGACAATTTTGTAGTGTAGTCTGCAGCTTTTTTTGAACTAGTGGTTTCAGCAGCGTCGAGCTTAGGAGGAAAATTTCAAATTGATAAATAGTTAGCAACCTCATAAATGACCAAATCTCAATATTCCTTTTGAATACAAGGGCACTAAAAATAATCGAAGGCATGACATCAGCTGATGATGGCGAATTATGGTAAAGGAGCATAGGACAAAGGTGTGCTACGGAAACACCTAGTGAGTTGAAAGTGCCATTTTCAAAGTTTGATTTGACCTCCTTAATGGACATAGGGACAGCATGGAAAGGATAAAGAGCATGAGTGGATGGTGTGATTTGCCAGGTCGTTAGGATCATGGGGTCGATAATTCTTGGTGTCAAGTCAAAATATGAGCCAAAGACATAAACCTTAAAAAGAACCTAGGCTATAACCATATGTGTGGGCCAAAAATGTGAGCCAAAACCCAAGTATTTATTTGTTTAGACTAACCTAAGAAAATCACAAAGTGAAAAATAAAGCAAACCTAAAGACTAAAGGATAAAAAATTAAAACCTAAGGGACAAAAGACCCATGAAAACTTCATGTGATAACAGAAGGGATCTCTTTCCATAGATCCAGAAGGATCTTAGATCCAACACATTCAGAGGAATAATGCAACCCAGGTTTGATTATTCTGATATGCATCTATTTGATATGACATTATTTTTATCTACGTTTCATGTTGAAGCTATGACCATCATACTAACCTTTGGTCAAAATTAAAGTCAAGGTATTAGATGGATTAAAGTTAAGATCATAGAGTTTATTCTCTAACCCAACTTTCTGTCAAGATAGCATATTGTCTTAGTAAAGAAGACAGGTTGAAGAAAACATTGTTCATCTTGAGTGAAGGAAACTTGGAAGAAAAAGCAACACACGCATTCTTGAGGAAAAGACTTCAGGTTACAAGTTTGATTAATTAAGTTGATAATATTCAAAGTTGCACGTGACAAGTTGATAACTACCCCTTTACAAGTAAACACTATAGTTGAGGTAGCAGTCTTTGAAAAGTATTATACTTGGTAGCATGTGAGCATATTGAGATAAATGCTTAGTGTAATTATTTACCAAATACAACTAACATCTCCTCTAGGAGAAACTTCTTGTGTTGGTTCCAGGTTACCTTGGATGAATGTTTGATCCCAACACTAGAAGACTGTTGATCTCATTTCGTATTGTATTTCTTACTTTTGACCTTTGTTTCAGACAAGTCACAAGTGAAATCTCTAAAGGAGCTACTTGTTGACGATTGAAAACGTCAACGTCGTTTTGTCCGCAAAGTGTTGCTAAATCCTATTATTATGAAAACTAAATGATACTAGTAGGTGGGACCCCCTTGAATGATTGGAGAGAAGATATGTTCACTTTTATTATGATAATGTGTTGCAGAGGTTTACATGATCAATGTCGATATCGTTGTTATTGATATGAGTTGAGCTTTCGTGATGTTGTTCCTTCATGATATTACAGCCTACTATTCATTGATGGTGACTGTCCCTATTGCACCTGCATAACAAACATGTTAGTAAAGCTACATTAAGGGAAGTTTTGAAGAAGACAAGGCATTTCAACAAGTGCAAAGGAACCTAGTTCTGCAATACTACATGCATAAAATATTGTTGATCATCGTTAAACCCTAGCTAACAAAAAAATGGCTATGAAATTACGTTTTTATATATGCATGTGGTGGAAATTTTGGTGGCGCATTTTGGAAAGGTAATAATGCAATGGTTATGCATTGGTTAATAGAATTGGTAGCTGATATATATGTTATAAACGTTGATGGATCATGGGAGTAATGTCTTTGAGATTTTTATGGTGATTATGCTACGTTTCGGGTTGATGTTGATCATGCTATTGGTGATGATTCTATACATGATTGTTTAGACTGTATAGTGATCAAGGGATTTATTTGAGTTATATTGGGAATATAAACATGAGTGGCGCATTTGGCAAAGTGACAATGCAAATGGTTGAATTATTATGTGGAACTTGGATTATGCTATGGTTTAAATATGTTGATATTCTCAATGCATTGGTTGATTAATGGTGTTAATGGAAGGCTCGTTGGCATGTACTGTGGAGTAAGTGAGTTATGGATGGAGGCGATGTGCATTTAATTCACATCACCTTTACCCTTCCCGTTGGTCGCCACCCTAGTCAGACTATTGTTTGATCTTGTTGTTGTGTTCACACTCGGGGTTTTTAGCAGGGTGAAACCGCTTGGCCACCTCTCGTCTTAAGGATTTCAATTAACAGGTATGTCTCTTTTGGCCATTATTGACTTCACTCTAGTTATGAAATGGTTTTGGCTCAGTTGTGTGGGTTTTTTTTTGTCCTGAGTGTTGCAACTGTGTGGAATTTTGGTTTCGAATGGAAAATGGATGGTTTTGTTGTAATAGTTTTAAGTTCTTCAAAGTTGTCAGTCTCCCTAGGTGATAGTTCCTTGTCACCGCTATGTTTTGGTTGAAGGGTTTTGTTTAAATCATGGCTAAATGGTTGTATTCACGATTCTTAGGTTTAACTAGAGCCTTGTTCTCCTGTTTTTGCCCTGTCAAGGATTTGTCTCTCGTTCACAAGCTTCATAGGCTTCCTTGTGCGTACACCTGTGGCCTCAAAGTTTCACTGCAGTTAATTATGTTCCTCCTATAAGGATATTGTGTAAACCATTAACCCTCTAGACTGGAAGTCGAATCTGCCAAGTGGTTACCGGTTATTATGGTCTATTTCTTTGAATGCGGGCTCACCCGTTGGCCATATAGCAGTCGTGCTGGTATAGCTTTTTGTCACTTCCTCTGTGATAATAGCGTGATATTTACATTGCAATTTTCACTTCTAAAAGTTCACAGTCCCAACCTGATGTCAAAGAACTCAGTTGTTTTTAATGGAAGGGATCTTCCCATTTCGATTGGGTGCGTGGGTATACGCATCTACCACGGTTGTTCGGTTGATTGGTTTTTCCTTACCACAATGGTGAATTGTTGGTTAATGTAGAGTCCCTAGTTTTTCACTCATGGTCACTTGGTCAATGGCTGACATTGGTGACAAGGGTTTGGTATTGATCACACATGTTGCATTTTGTAGATGATGTTTTTCGAAGTAGAGGATTGGATTGGATATTTCTACTGCATCTTTTCTCCTTGGTAGAACAGGCTTGAGTGTGTGTGGCCTGGTCACTCATAGGTGACTTAATAATTAGCCCATAATGATGTTTTGAGTTATGTCGTGGTCATAGGTTGTTGTGTGATTATTGGAAATATTACACTATGGGATTCTCTCAGTTGTGAACCGTGTATAGCATGGATGACTTATTTTTATGCTCGGTGATACCCACTGTGTTTTTCAAGTGCGTTATTTATTTCAATTGATCATTGTTGATGACACTCATGTTAGATATTTGGCTCATTTTTTAAGTCGCATTGATATGTTTTACAATGGCATGGTTAGATGGCTTCGGAAATTTACTTCTGCATATCCTGCGTCTAAATGTTGATTGTTGGTTGTATAGTCAATTGAATTTTCAGGCGTGGCATGTGAAGTTTGATTATTTTGGTTTTGCACTGCATATATATGCGGGAACGAATATGAATATAGATCTTGATTGGCTCTATTACATAAATAGTGTCTTCATTATTATTTTGAAAGAAAGACTTTTAAATATAGATATGGATTGAAGAAATGTCTGGCAGAGGTGGATGTTAACAATTATAGATTGGGAATGAGTGTTGTTGTTGACTGTTATAAAATGCAGAATTTACAAATAAAAGAAACAGAACCTCTTACAAATTGTGTTAAATAATTTTGTTGTAGTGGCACTGTGTTGGATATTGGATATTAATGGATAGTGAAATTAGGCAAATACACAGTAATTATTACTCAGTCATCTGATTGTTGGTTTATGCATATTTTTCTTACTACAAAATATGTTATGGATTGCTTTATTAATCTCATGAATAGTAAATGCTTTTCCCCCCCTCATTATCTCATTTTCCGCTAATTACAACCCCCTCACATATCCCATATTCATTTTGTCCATCCCCTATTCTGATATTGATTACAGCTAAGAGAATTTTTGTGTTAAGTGGATGAAGTGGCAGTGTCTTGAGTGGATTGCAATAAATTTCTTGGGTTGATTTACAGTTGATTGTTGTTGTCATTGAGAAGTGACCATTTCTTCTCCCCTTTCATTATATCATATTTTCTCTCAATATCAACCCCTCATGTATCCCAGAACATTTTTTCACCCCCCCCATGCTCGTTGATTAACGTGAGAACAATTTGTATGGATTGGATTGTGTGAGCCTGTTACATTTTGAGCCAAATATATTTCGTATTTTGAAGGAGTTGTCATGCATGGTTATTTAAAAGACTATTTGCTAATTGTTAACATATGCAGGATGAGATTTTTTAGTCGGGGAATCCATGGCTGAGGAAACAGAGGTAGAGGTAACTGGAACCGAGGCCCAAGAAGGCCTAGGTTCTTTATACATTTTGATGTTGATTCAGAAGAGCTTGGCCAATTGTTTCATGTTGGATTCTTTAATTGGATTGGATAGGGAATAGTCCAACTGAGGCCCGAAAGGCCTCCTTTCCAAGCCCCTCGAGCCCTTGACATCCTTGTGCCTCCTCGTGTCTCTTTACAGCCTAAAGTCCTGGAAAATGATGGGTGGCAGGAGATTCTTCACCCGGAAATATCCCAACACCGTGGCTTGCCAAACTTAACTTTAACTACTCTTCCACCTTTCAACCCCATTATCCAAGCTTCCCCTAACCACTCACCAGTGCAATCCTCCCATGCAAGCAAGATATTGAAGACTGAAGCCCACCATGCATTTGATAAAGGAAAATCTATTGTTGCCCCTTCCTCACCCTCCAATGACTCTGACAAATATGTGTCTTCACAGATGCATTTGAGGGATGATTTTTCCCATGTGATCAGTGAGATAAATCCTAAAGGCTCTGCCCAGCCCAAGGCAAATTCAGGGAAGTCAAGAGGTGACAGCAGCAACCAAGGAAGGGTTGCATCACAGACTGGAAAATATGGATTTTGAATTTTATGTTATTTATTGTTTTATGACAGTGGACTTTAGGGATTTTGAGCAACATGTTTTATTTTGGATATATGAGTATTATGTTTGAAATAATTTCAATTTTCATGAGCTAAAATTGCCAAAACTAAATATGTTGATGAGAGGCACAAGGAGGTGTGTTTGATTAACTAATGGATTATGTTATGATTGTTATGAACTAAAGGGAGTCACAAGGGGTCCCACCTACTAGTTATTATTTATTTATGACCCTTATTATAATTATTACTAGCCCCATAACTAAAGTTAGCTGAGTATTTTAATTAACTTAACTAATGAGTTGGTTTAACTACTTCAACCAATTCTAACATGTTAAAGGCAAGATGAAAGGGAGGGACAAGAGATAGAAGCAAAAAGCATGCTAAGGTTTTCTCTTTGAGTTTATGTTGAGATGGTTCAGTTTTCATTCATTCATATATTCATCATAGCCTAATTCTCTTTTGTGATAGCATGGTCTTATTGTAGACAACAATATTCAGGGCTAAATCAAATCATTCAGACACTTGTTCTTCATAGGTGTTGATCTATCTTTGATAGTCTGTGTAGACTTGTTTGTTTGAGAATTAATTTTCATGACTGATAAAGGCTATTGTGTAGAGTCGAGTGGGAAGCAATCTGTGGCAAGTTGATCCAGCTTTTAGAGTTCAGTTTTGGTTTTTTGTCATAGGTCCTTTTGTATGTTCCATCGGGGATTTCTAAGTTTGAATTTGGTCCAAGATTTATGTGTGAAGTTTTGTAAGGACAATGACTCTTTGGTGAATTGGAATGAAATAAAGGATTGCTTTATGTCTCATATATCTTGAGTATCATCTTGGTGTCTTTACTTCTATTCTTACATTTATTTCAGCAACTGATATGTTCAGAAAAATACATAAAAAGTGAATTTCTAGTAAGATTTTTGTTGATAAAAGACTAGCCTAAGCACTTGTAATTAATACTTGTGAGTTAGGATATATATTTTGTTGGCTATAAACATAGGGTGATATTCCTGTCTACTTTACTTTAGCCAAGTAAAGTTTGAAAATTCTTGAGTAAGATCAATTCATATATTTTCCTCAACACTACTGTGATGATTATTCGTGCTATTGTTTTATTTACTATTATCAAAAGAGTATTAGTCTTGCTTAGTGTTTTGTTGACCTTGTTTCAGGTCACAGGTGATAACTCTGAGGAATCTATAGTGAAGGTTGCATAAGGAAACAGATTAGATGAGACATGAGGCAAACTACCCAAGTCGTGTACATGACGGTATACATCCATGTACCAAAGAAGATGACGAAGAAGTTATTTTTAAGATCTAGAGTATCTCATATGGATATTTATTGTAAGGATAAAAAGGCTCCAAAGATGACCAAACATTAGAACAAGAACTCACAGAAGACTTGGTCAAAGGATAATGAAGCCACCTTGATGGGAAGCAGAACTCATTTGAAGTATAACTCATCCTTTCATATTTAAAATTGGTATTCAACACCAAGTATACCCCATAAGAGATGATGAAATCCTTGTAGACTCAGAAGAAATCAAGAGTAAGCCAGATCTCAGAAAGGATCAGATGAAGTGACAACTTCCAGGACTGGGAGACATATGCCATGAGAAGACTAGATTGTAGCTTCAAAAAATTCTAGGATATATGAAATCTCCTCGGAATATTTCCTTGTTTCAGTGATAGAGAAGGAAGCCAGTCAAAAAGACTAGGATATGGATTTTTCCATGAGACTAGAAGAGAAGTCGGTATTAACTTCCAAGATTTATCTAATAGATCAAGCATGTTGTAGATGTACAAAGCCTGATTTGTGTCCAGAGGATTCTCCCAGCAAGAGGGAGAAGACTATGATGAGACACTTACTCCAGTAATTGAAGAAATAGTTCAAGTATTCGTGAAGACAACTAGAACAACCATGATTCATATATAGTATGAGATGCATGGGGAGAAATCCCCATATTTAAAATCGAGTGGCAGTTGGTGCAGTACATTAGTTGGGTCATGGAGACATGACTGCAATAAAATATAGAGTTACCTCCATGAAAGAAGAAGAGCTACCTTCAGTATCAGTTATTGAGCCACTCTCAGTTTCAGATGAAGTTGTTGCCATGATGGAATAGAGGAGTTACTCTTAGATTTTAGCAGTCACAGTGAGAATGGAACAACCATTCTCATCTTCAAAGCAATTGCAAGTACAGAGTCCCAGTTCCAGAAGGAACAATTGTGGAAAGAGGAGAGAACATACTCTCAGGCAGTGAGACAGATAGTGCTTTGCAGAAAGCACATAGAGCTAGCACATGATTGTGCAGATTGAGTTGTAGTTGAGCAAGTGTACCATATTGGTACAATATGATTTGAAGATTGAAGATAGAAAAACTCATGTATGTCGGTTGAAGGAATCTTTGTACGTGTTGAAGCAAGCTCCTAGAGCTTGGTATGGCGGAATCGACAGTTTCCTAACGAGCTTGGGATTTACCAAGAGTAAAGTTGATTCTAAAATTTACTTCAAGGTTATGAGCCAGTTATATTAGTGTTGTATGTGGATGAATTATTATTAACTAGAGAAGAAAATATCATCACAAAATTGTAAGAAGAATCTCACTGCATAATTTGAGATGAAATACCCAGGCCTGATGCATTATTACTTAGTTCTTGAAGTTTGGAAGAAACCAAAGAAGATATTCCTTAACCAAGGGAAGTATGCAGTTAAAATAATGAAGAGGTTTAACATGTTGGAATGTAAATCCATGTACACAGCTATGGAAACAAAGTTGAAGCTCTTGGTAGATACCTCGTCAGAATTAGTTGATGCTACTTTGTACAGACAGATTATTGGTTTGTTGATGTATCTATTGAATAATAGACCGGACATATGTTTTGTTTTGAACAACTTTTGAGTGAGTATATGGTAGATCCCAGACGTGTTCACCTTGTAGCTGCAAAATATGTGATGAGATACCTTAAGGGTACGTTGGATTTTGGTCTCTGTTATACTAGAGATCATGACTTCAGATTGTATGGATATACTAATTCATATTGATATGGAAGTGTTTATGATAGAAATAGCACTTCGAGATGTTGTTTTAGTCTGGGGTCATCCATGACTTCATGGAAAAGTAGGGAGCAATCTAGCATTGCTCCCAACACGGCAGAAGCATAATACATTGTTGCATGTTCTACCAAATTGTGAAGCCATATGGCTTCGGATGTTGTTGACGGATCTATTTGATCTAGAGATGGAAGCCACCGGGATCCTATGTGATAACTAGAGTTGTATAAAGATGATGTGTTCCATGATGAGTCGAAGCACATAGAGATCTGGTATCACTTCATTCGTGATATGGTGCAGAGAGGAGCCATAAAGCTCCATTATGTTGGCACGGATGAACATGTTGTTGATGTGTTGACCAAGCCTCTGTATCATGTAAAGTTTAAGCACTTTTGAGACAATCTTGGTGTAGTTCGAAAGGACCTTCCTCGAAAGGGGGAGTAGTGTTGATGCCAGCCTAGTGCTAAATATTTCCAGCTTCGTGTTGTTGTTGTTGTGATGCCAACCTAGTGCTAAATATTTCCAGCTTCTTGTTGATGTTGTTGAGATTCCAGCCTCATCCTAAATATTTCTAGCTTCGTGTTGATGTTGTTGATATGCCAGCCTCATGCTAAATATTTCCAACTTTGTGTTGATGTTGTTGAGATGTCAGCCTCGTGCCGAAGATTTCCAACTTCGTGCTGATGTTTTTGAGATGCCAACCTCGTACTGAATATTTCCAGCTTCGTGTTAATGTTGATGAGATGCCAGCTTCATGTTGAATATTTCCATCTTAGTGTTGATGTTGATGAGATGCCAGCTTCATGTTGAAGATTTCCAGCTTAGTGCCAATGTTGATGATGCTCCAGACTTTGTGTTGTGATGTTGTTGGTGTTGATGTTGTATCAGCCTCGTGTTGTTATTGATGATGATGATGTATTAGTGTTATACTAATCCATGTTGATGCAGATTATGATGATGTCATTCCATCTCCTTGTTGTGGATGATGATACTAACGAGGAGAAATTTTTTTGATGATTTGTAGATATGCCAGTCAGTGTTCCAAATGTTGTTGATGTTGTTTCCCTCTCTCTCTCTTGATGATGTTGTAGAATACCCTTCTTGTTAAGGGGGAGTGTTGAAATATTGTAATTGCAAAGAGTATTCTATTTATTACTGAGTCATTATTCATTATATCAATCCCCTTTTGTGGATTGATCATGTCGAGCATTGTAATTGACCAAATCCCCTTTTGTGGATTGGTCAAACCCTAATTGTATTATGCAAATTAAGAAGTCATCCCTCATGCCTAATTAAAGTGGTTTTAACCACTAACAAGACAAGTCGTCCCTTCCCATTGAAGATACACATTTCCAATGCCTACCAGCTAGTATAAATAAAGGAAGCCAACACCTCATTATTTCACTCATCAAGTGTGCAAGTCTGGTAGCTGTAGTTGGGAGAAAAAGGAATAGAGAGGTGCATTGCTCAGTGTTGGATTTTCTCTAGTTTTTTGGTTTATTGTCTTGGCATTGTATTGGCTATCTATATTAAGGAATTTTTGTTGGGTTTTCTCCCCCATGAGGGTTTCCCAGGATAAATGATGTGTATCTTGTGATTGTGTTTCTCTCAGTGATCCTACCTATGTTATGGTTATCTAGTAAATTGAAAAGAAACCTAATAATAGATCAAAACTTAACAAATACCACCATACAAATACATGTTGACCTATCCACAAAAAGGGATTTGATCTTATACAAGACCTGACATGATCAATCCACAAAAGGGGATTTCATCTATACAATAATTACTCAGTAATAAGTAGAATGTTCTTCGAAGTTACAATATTTCAACACTCCCCCTTAACAAGAAGGGTATTCTACTGACAACATTAATAACAATTGATTGGACTCAATACATCATCAAGAGGAGGTGGCATCACCATCAACATCAGGAACATTGTCAGTCATATCTATAGGTCATCGGAAGATTTTCTCATCATCAACATCAGTAGAAACTGAACATCATCATCATATGCAACACGGAGTTGGAGTAACATCATCATCAGCAGCAACAATAGCATGAATTTGGAACAACAACATCAACAACACGGAGCTGGAACATCAACATCAACAGCACGAAGCTAGAACAACAACATCAACAGCACGAAGCTGGAACAACAACAACAAAAAGTTGGAATAACATCATCAAAAACATGAAGTTGGAACATCAACATCTATATGTGGCAACAGAATGAGGCAAGTGCATCAACAACAACATCTTGTGGTACTCTAACAGACCATCCTTACCAAAGGGATCTGCCCAAGAATCATAAGATTCCCTAGGATATAAAATTCTAACAACCTACCATGTGTTACTCTAACATAGTGTCCTTACCGGACCTTCGGTATCTTCCCAGGAATCATAATATTCCCTAGGATATAAAATCCTAATTGAGATACCACTATTGATTATCGTTGGAATATACATGCACAGGTACTCTGACAGACCGTCCTTACCGGACCTTCGGGATTTTCCGAGTGATTATCAGTTCCCCAGGATATAAAATCCTAACTAAGATACACGTTGTTGGTCAAGATACCATAGTATCATCAACATCACTCCCCCTTTCGGGGGATTCCCTTTCGTACTACACCAAGCTTGTATCGAAATTACTCAAACTTCTCATGAGACAGAGCCTTAGTCAACACATATGCAACTTGCTCATATGTGCCAACATATTGGAGCTTTACAAATCCCTTCTGCACCATGTAATGAATGTAGTGATATTGTATCTCTATGTGATTCACCTTATCATGGAACACTGGGTTATCTGTCATCTTTATGAAACTCTAATTATCACATAGAATCATGGTAGCTTCCATCTCCAGATCGAACATACATGTCAACAACTTCCGAAGCCATATGGATTCACAACTAGCGGAGCATGCTGCAATGTACTCTTCTTCTATCATACATAGATAAATACTGGATTGCTTCCTTCTTTTCCACGAAGTCAAGGTTGACCCCAAACTAAAACAACATCCTGGAGTTCTTTTTCTATCTGAAGCACTTCTAGCCCAATATGAATTAGTATAACCATACAATCTGAAGTCACAATCTTTAGTATAACAGAGGTCGTAGTCCAATGTACCCTTAAGGTATCTCATCACATGCTTTGCAACTACAAGGTGAACACGTCTAGGATCCACCAAATACCGACTCAAGGTGTTCACAGCAAAGAATATATTTGGTCTGGTATTCATCAGATACATCAACGAACCAATCATATGTCTGTATAGAGTAACATCGACTATTTCTAATGAAGTATCAGCCAATAACTTCAGATTTGTCTCCATAGGAGTGGACATAGTTCTACAGTCCATCATGTCGAATATATTCAGAATTTCCATAGCATACTTTCCTTGACTAAGTAAAATCTCTTCTAGGCTCTGTCATACTTCAAGACCTAATAAATAGTGCATCGGGCCTAGGCCCTCATTTCAAATTCAGGGACAAGCTTCTTCTTAAAATTTGTGATGAGTTTTCTTCGTATTTCAAGAATAAGTCATCTAGATATATCAACAATATAATTGGTCCATCATTCTCTATCGTGAAGTAAAGGTTGGGATCATCTTTACTCTTGGTAAATCCCCAACTCATCAAAAAACTATCAATCCTGCCATACCAAGTTCTTGTATCTTGCTTCAAATTGCATACATGAGTCTTCCTATACTCTACTTTGAAACCAAATTTTCACATCACATTGTACCAACCTGGTACACTTTCTCAGATGAAACTCAATCTGCATAATCATGTGTTGGTTTTATGTGTTTTCTGGAAAGCACTTTCTGTTTCACTTCCTGAGAGTATGTCCTCTACTTTTTCTGCAATTGTTCCTTCTATAACCGGGACTCCGCACCTACACCTGCTATTTCTGAAGCTGATAATAACTGATCTATTCTCACAATAGTTGTTGAACTCTTAGAGTATCTCCTCTACTCCATCACAATGACATCATTTTCTCCCTCTGAATCTCATACTACATCAACTTCTTTTAATGGATCATGGTTGTTCTATATACACTTTTTCTTATTACCGGAGAAAGTGTCTCATCATAGTCTTCTCCCTCTTGTTGGGAGAATCCTCTGGACACAAATTAGGATTTGTACATCTTTATATTGGTATCTACAACATGATTTATCTGTTAGATCAATCTTGGAAGTCACCACTAGATTCTCTTCTAGTCTTAAGGAAAAATCCATATCCCAATCCTTCTGATTGGCTTCCTCCTCTGTCATTGAAACAAGGGAATCCTCTCAGGAGATTTCATGTATCGTAGAGGTCTCTGAAGCTATGATATAGTCTTATCAACTCATGGAATTTGTCTACCAGTCCTGGAAGATGTCTCTTTTTCCCATTTAATCCTTTATGCGATCAGGCTTACTCTAAGTCTTGATTTCTTCTGAGCTTACAAAAACTTCACTGTCTCTACAAGATATACTTGGTGTTGAATACCAAGCCTTAATATGAAAAGTTGAGTCAGAATTCAAACGATTTATGCTTCCTGTCAAGGTGGCTTCATTATCCATTGACCAAGTCTACTATGACTTCTATTCTAATGTTCAGTCATCTTTGGGCCCTTCTGTTCCTTTCAATCAATCTCCATATGAGATACTTTGTATCTCAAAAGTAGCTTCTTCTTCATCTTCTTTCGTACATGGATGTATATGGTCATGTATACAACTTGGATAGTCTACTCCATGTCTCATATAATATGTTTCCTCCTGCAACCGTCATTATAGCTCCATCAGGGTTATCACCTGTGACCTGTCCAAAACAAGAACAACAAGGGAGAAACAATATATAAGAATAATACTTCTTATAATAATAAAAAAACAAGAACAAGAACAATCGTCACAATAGATCCTTTAGAGATATCACTTGTGACCTTCCTGAAACAAGGGTAAAAAGTAAGAAATACAATAATAAGGAATGAGAGAAACACTCTTCTAGTGTTGTGATCAATCATTCCTCCATGGTAACCTTGAAACAAAACAAGAAGTTTATCCTAGAGGATATGTTAGTTATATCTAGTAAATGATTACAGTAGGCATTTATCTCAATAGTGATCACATGCTACCAAGTATTCAATAATAAAACTTTTCAAAGATTGCTATCACAACTATAGTGTTTAGCAGTGATCAAACTTGATATGTGTAAATTTGAATCTTATCAATTTAATCAATCAAACCTGGAACCTGGAGTCTTGTCCTCAAGAATGAGTGTGATGTTTTTCTTCCAAGTCTCCTTCACTCAAGATGATAAGTATTTTCTTCAACTTGTCCTATGTACTAAGACAACATGCTATCTTGACATAAATATGAATTAGGGAATAAACTTTGTAATCTCAACTTTAATCAATCTAATACTTTGACTTTAATTTTGACCAATGGTTAGTATGATAACTTCAACAAATCAAAATGAAACCTGGATATTTGTAAGCTTACAATAATTCCATAACAAGTAGAGGCATATCAAAGTAATCAAACCTGGGGTGCAAGGTTCCTCTGAATGTGTTGGATCGGAGATCCCTCTGGATCTACAATTGTTGTTTAGAAAAAAGATCCTTTCTCTTGCAATACCATTTAAAATAATGATGTAATTTAAACATATGTAAGTACATACCTCTGACACCATCGACAAGTAGTGGCACCATTTGGAGGTAGTCACAGTCAATAATAGACCTTTAGAACTTCAAGGTTGCTTCAACTTGTAACTTAAAGTTAGCTGGAGATTTTCTCAGGTAAGGCGCACTAGGACAATAAAAATCAATCCCAACACTTCACAAAACTTTCACTGCAACTGGTGATGCAAATGATATGAAGGAAATGGCACTACTGGTGGTGTTGCAAGTGGTATGAAGGAACTGGCACTGCTACTGCAACCGATACTACAACTGCAACTCACGGTTTTATGAGGAAACCCTATTTTCTCAAACTTCAATTTTCGAAATTCTGATCCAGGAACTAGATGTGCCCTCCTAGGGTGGGTTCCTAGGTGTGGTTACTTTCTCCAACATCCTCCTCAAAAAAGGAAAATATCACACTTATGGTTTATGCATAAACCCTAATTATGTACTAGCTGCAATACTGAAAACTGTATTTTGGAGAGGGTGCATTGAGGCTAGTCACTTCTTATAAACTGTGAGCTGGTCTCTTTTAGGCCCGCTCTGATACCATGTTGAAGTTTTACTTATACAACTAGCAGTTACAATTCTTCTTTATTATCATAATCATTTAGCACATTAGTTTCATAAATAAGATCACTAAAAGAGAGGCAATCAAAGATATAATAGAGACACAGAGATTATCCTGGGAAACCCTCATGGGAGAGAAAACCCAACAAAAACTTACTCAATATAGATAGACCAAAGACCGAACAAAATATCCTCATCTACTCCTTCACAGGGAAGAGAAGTGCACCACTTAACCAAGAGATAGACCAAAACCCTCCTTGACATCATCCCATGTTGTAGCAGTTTCTCCTCCAAGACTTGCGCACTTCTTCATAGCTACAGATCTAGTGTGGTGAGTGTGTTCAAATGAGACACCATCCTCACATATAAATACAAGTTGTGAGGTGGCACTAGGTGTTAAGAACCAAATATCAATATAGATAGAAAAACCTCAGAAAAAGTACTCAACGCCTTGAAAAAGAGATAGTTTCAGATAATAAGCCTCTTCAAGGGGGCAACCTCCTTTTACCCCACTTAAATGTTCAAGTACAAGATGATTCAAAATTAAAATGTCTCCTTGGTATATATAGGAGACTAGGAGGTATAATTACAACTAATGGCCTAAAGCCGACATAAATAAAATAACAATACTAATATAATATGCCCCAATTAAGGGGTAATGAGCCAATATTAGGGCTTAACATGCCCCTCCCCTTGAGACAAGTGTTGTCTGCAATGCTTGACTAACTTTGGATGCTTCTGTATAAAAGAATCATCTTCCCAAGTGGAATCTTCAGCCGGTAGTTTCCTTTATTTAATGAGATACTCTGAAATGGATCTATTCCTCAGTTGGCGAATTCTTGTGTCAGTGATGGCTTCAGGCTCCAATATGATTTTTCCTTCCTCGTCGAGTTCTAGAAATACAGTTTGAACTGGGATATTTTCGCCTATAACCTTCTTTAAGCATGAAACATGGAAAATTGGGTGTACTCGTGAATATGTAGGCAACTCCAATTTGTATGCCATAATACCAATCTTTCGCAACACCTTATAAGGGCCATAGTACTTTGGTGATAATTTATTATCCTTCTTGGCTTGCTTGAGGGACATCTATTTGTATGGTTGTAGTCTTAAAAACACCCAATCCCCTACTTCAAAACTTCTTTCACTA
>ML779098.1:58975-78054 GCA_009831015.1 Picea engelmannii | reverse complement strand
CATAGCCATATTTTTACTTTCAACATTTCTTGCCACCTTAAATGCATTCTCCAATGATTTGGGTTCTCAAAGGCGAACCTCATGTTGAATGTTATCCTTTAAAGTTCCTATGAATACATCAATCAAGTGTTCATCTGGAATATCGGTTACCTTTATATTCAATCTTTGGAAGTTCTCAATGTGCTCAGTAACTGAACCCTTTTTCTTGAGATTTATCAATTGGATAAAGAAGGTATTTCTCCTTGTATCATCGTAGTGTGCTATCATTTCTTTCATGAAAATTGTCCAAGTGACAAGTGATTTGCGAGAACAAAGCCATTGATACCATACAAATTGATCAAGTTCTAAATATAAAGAAGCAATTCGTACCTTTTGTGTATGTGGCACATTATGGAGATCAAAGAATTGCTCCATCTGAAGTATCCATGTGATTGGGTCCTTGCCATCAAACTTCCTCATAGCGATCTTAGGAACATGGTTGGTTTCAAACCAAAGTTGGAGTTTCTCCATTCTTGATTCACCTTCCTTGTGTCCTCATCGTGAATTTCATGGGATGCATTTTCACTTTCAAGTGTCTTCTCTGTTACGAAATTTTTCAATACTTCCATGATCTCCCCTTTTAAACCCTCCATCATTTCTTGTAGTTCATCTTTTGTTACTATCTTCTTTTGTAAATCATTTATGTCCCTACACATTTCTTCACCTTCATAAATATTCCAAGTAGGATTGTCTAGAGGCTTATTTGGTGTAGAAGTTCCCTTTTTGGGTGGCATGTTGGCCAAGTATCACTTTTGAACCTTGATTTTGAGGTGGTTCTGCTAAACAATATTTCTTCTGTTGTATCTCCCAAGTTTTGGCTCTTCTAGGTATGAAACTTTATTTTATGTAGTTCTCTAATATTTCTTCTCTGCAATGCCATAGGTCTGATCAAAATTGTATGTGCCAAGTGAAATTTACAGTAACTTCCCCACAACTTTTTTATTTTTTTCCTTTCCAGGCGATCTCAGTTGTATAGCGTGCCCCGCACAAAATAATTGATATAAAATTATGAAACTCGTACCAGAAATACTACAAATTGTCCATGATCCAATGAAACCATTCCCACTCAATTTGGATACTCTAGGAAAAAGTTATGATTGTTTTACCTGGAACACCTTCTTGAGACTAGTCAA
Organism: Picea engelmannii; assembly: GCA_009831015.1. Taxonomy (NCBI): domain Eukaryota; kingdom Viridiplantae; phylum Streptophyta; class Pinopsida; order Pinales; family Pinaceae; genus Picea; species Picea engelmannii. Next base: position 76,882 of record ML779098.1, on the reverse strand, counting down.
TAGGACTAGTCAGATACCCTATCTTACACAGGGTGTATCTACAAATTTAATATGACCCAGAAGCGAAACCTTTTACCATAGATACCTTACTATTTTTTGTGAACAGCCTCAAGAGTTCAGGGTCTGAAACATTACAAAAAATATTTTATAGCGAAAATTCTGCAATGACTCAGTTCAGGATGATTCCAGAACCCTATCTTGTACAAGTTGTATCTCCGAAAGTATAAGGCCTCAGGAGATAAAATTGAACCCAGCGTACCTTGATCTGTCTACTAAATATCCTCCAAGTCGTCCCTTCTGAAACGTTGTATAAAAAAATTTATAATGAAAATTCCAATGTGTCTCAGATGTAGCAGCGAAACCCAAAGACCTTGAGCTCGGATACCATATGTTAAGAACCAAATGTCAATATAGCATAGAAAAACCTCAAAAAAAGTACTCAATGCCTTGAAAAAGAGATAGTTTCAGATAATAAGCCTCTTTGAGGGGGTAACCTCCTTTTACCCCACTTAAATGTTCAAGTACAAGATGATTCAAAATTAAAATGTCTCCTTGGTATATATAGGAGACTAGGAGGTATAATTACAACTAATGGCCTAAAGACGACATAAATAAAATAACAATACTAATATAATATGCCCCAGTTAAGGGGTAGTGAGCCAATATTATGGCTTAACACTAGGGTTGTGACTCTTCACTTGGTGGAGTCGACTTCTCCTAGAAATGGCTAAAACCACTTTACAATTACTAGGGGTCGACTTTACAAATACCACCATACAAATACATGTTGACCTATCCACAAAAGTGGATTTGATCTTATAAAAGACCTAACTTGATCAATCCACAAAAGGGGATTTTATCTATACAATAATGACTCAAATATAAGTAGAATATTCTTCGAAGTTTCAATATTTCAACAATCACTACGTAATTGTGGATGTGCAATATCTGGAGGAAAGTGGCTACTCGCACAAACAATTATTTGTTGCCCCCAAATCTTAGCAAGATCACTTGTTGTGATTTTTGATGTATTATTGAAGCACCTTCATATTGTGATGTATTTTAGTGTTGGGGTAATTTTCTTGGTGTATTATTTGATTGAGATAACATTTTTCATGGTCCTCTTCTTATGTTATTATAGTCATTGTTGATGTTTTGGTAGCCGCGGGAGGTATTAACCTCCACATGTAACCTATGACTTAGAATAGAATATTTAGGAAGCAAGTGAACCATTAAACATATGTGCGGAAAACCCTAGAAGTCAAGTCTCCCTAGTAGAATAAATAATATTAGAATATTTTCTTCTAGAAATACAAGTCGGCTCCACAGGAAAAAGATAAATAGAAAATATAATTACCAGAAAGTTAGGTCGGCCCAACCAGAAAAGTCATTAGACATATTAATATAAATAGAGGACATTTTAGCTCATTTGTACACCTAGTTAGTGCACAAGTCTTGTGGAGAGTTGCAGTTGCAGCTGCAAGGAGGAATAAGGGCGCATGGTCATCTCTTGGTCTTGGTCTCTCTCTTGGTGATTTTCTTGGTGATATTCTTGCTAAGTATCGCACAAGTTTGAGAAAGAGAGAGTAGTGTAGATGTAGTTGTTTTAGTTGTGTATGGTACTTGTTCTGTGGATATGGAGACTCTCTCTCTCTTGTGTGCTACCCTTGGAGAAGGAGCGCTCTACTTTTCTTGAGTTGTTGCAATTAGCAACTATGGTTTATCTGTTGGTTATGGAGTAGGCTTACCGAAATTATTCTAAGCAAAGGTTAGTGTGCTCGGGGTTGGCATATGTGAATGCCTATGGTTGGGTGACAATGATGTGACATTGTCTATAGTTAAACGAGCATACCAAAATTTCAACATGGTATCACAACAAGTTTCCTTCACAACAGTCTAACCGCTAGAAGGAAGATCCTTAGTTTCCCCCATTGTCAATATCGTTGAACACTTACCAAACCCACTAAGAAGATCGCCTAAGTAGGGTGCATCTCTTCCTCAGAACAGATATGTAAATTTCTGAAGTTGAGATATTAGGGTTTCCTCATAAAACCCTAGGTCTGCAGTGTCGGTTGCAGTTTCAGTGCCAGTTCCTTCATTCCAGTTGCTTCGTGCCAGTTGCAACACTAGTTACAGTGCCAGTTGCAGCACCAATTGCAGTGCCAACACCAGTTGCAGTGAAAGTTTATGTGAAGTGTTGGGACTAATTTTTTATTTTCCTAGAGAGCCTTATCGTAGCACATCACCAGTTACCTTTAGATTACAATTTGGAGCACCTTTGAATTTTTTAAGGTTCGTCATTACTTGTTGTTGTTTTTGGATGGTGCCACTAGTTGTCGATGTTGTCAGAGGTATGTACTTATATATGTTTAAACTGTATCACTATTTTGAGTGTGATTGCAGGAAAAGGGATCTCTAATTCAAGAAAAAATTGTAGATACAGAGGGATCTCAAATCCAACACATTCAAAGGAACAACGCACTCCAGGATTGATTATTTTGATATGCCTATAGTTGTTATGGCATTATTTTTATCTTATGAACATTTAGTTGTATTTTGATCTATTGAACTTATGATTATCACACTAACCTATGTTCAAAGTTAAAGTTATGAACTGGCTCTAGTCAAAGTATTAGATTGATTAAGGTTGAGATTTTTGAGATTATTTGCACTATATTCTCTAACTCATATTTATGTCTAGAAATCATATTGTCTTAAGTACATGGGACATGTTGAAGAGAATACTTGTCATATTGAGTGAAAGAGACTCGGAAGAAAATCAACAAAACTCGTTCTTGAAGATAAGACTCTAGGTTCTAGGATTGATTGATTAAATTAATAAGTTTCCAATTTGCACATAACAAGTTTGATAATTGCTACATTACTAGTTGTGAAAACAATCCTTGAAAGGTTCTATCACTGCTATATACAATGAATACTTGGCAGCATGTGAGTACTACTGATATAAATGCTTATTGTACTTGGTCGCAAGATGAACTAACATCTCCTCTAGGAGATACTTCTAGTTTTGTTTCTATGCAGGTCACCTTGGTAATAATATGATGATTACCATGAGATTGCCTTTTTATTCTTGTTGACATAGATATGTTCTTACAAAAATGTTATTATACTTTGTGTTCTTTTTTTCTTGTTTCAGGTAGGTTACAATGGAGGAATGATTGATCACAACACTAGAAAAGTGTTGTTCCTATTTCTTATTATTGTATTTTTATTTTGGTTCTTGTTCCAGGAAGGTCAGAAGCAATAGCTCTGAGAAGGAGCTACTATGATTATTGTTCTCGTTCTTGTTTTTATTATTATAAGAGTATTATTATTGTCTACTGTTTTTCTCTTTGTTGTCCTTGTTCCGGGCAAGTCACAGGTGATAACTCGAAGGGAACCTATAGTGACAGTTGTAGGAGACAACATGTTAGATGGTCTCTAGTTTGAGACATGGAGCAGACTATCCTGATAAGAAGTTGTATACATGACAGTATACATCGATGTACCAAAGAAGAAGAAGACGGAGAAGGGTACTTTTGTGAGATACATAGTATCTCATATGGAGATTAAGTGTAAGGAGAATAAGGATCCAAAGATGACCTAACAAATCCCTCTAGTGCAATTGATCACTCTTCAGATCATCAGGAAGAGTTAGTATATCTAGAAGGGCCTACCTAGAATCGTTGCAGTAACCAAGAAGAGACCAGCGTGGTCCCATGAAACTTTGTAGGATGCAACATTGATGAGTCATATCATGAGGATCATATGGATCCAAAGATTATATAGACTCAGAGGGAGTCAAGATTTAGAGGGAGAATGGAGACTCGGAGACTTTCAAATTCAAATGGAAGAGAGAGACATATTCTGGAACTAATAGACAAATGTCATGGGTTGAGAAGGCTAGATAGAAGCTTCAGAGGCTTCAAGGAGATACAAGATCTTATGGGAAGATTCTCTTGCTTCAATAAGAATTTGCTACAAGTGACTTCCAAGTTGATCTATAAGATCAATCATGTTGCAGATAAATAGCCTAGAGATGTACAAATCATGATTTCTGTCTAGAGGACTCTCCCAACAAGAGGGAGAATACTATGACGAGACACTTGCTCCAGTATATTTCTATCGATGAACATGTAGTAGATATGTTGACCAAGCCTCTTTCAGGGACAAGCTTGGAGTGGTCCAAATGTTTTTTTTTTTTTTCCTCCAGTAGTGAGAAGTGATGTGTTCCCTAGTAGAGGGAAGTGATGAGATCCCCAGTAGTGGGAGCTACTCCAATTCATATTGGTACTCCAACACAGGCTAGTATGCTACCCCAATGCAGGTTGGTACTCCAACGCAGGTTGGTACTCCAATGCAGGTTGGTATGCTACCCCAACGCAAGTTGGTACTCCAATGTGATTGGTATGCTACCCCAGTGCAGGTTGGTACTCCAATGTAGGTTGGTATGCTACCCCAATGCAGGTTGGTACTCCAACACGGGCTGGTATGCTACCCCAACGCAGGTTGGTACTCCAACGCAAGTTGCTATGTTACCCCACTGCAGGTTGGTATGCTACTCTAACGCAAGCTGGTATGTTACCCCAACGTAGGTTGGTATGATACTCCAACACACACTGATATGTCACCCCAGCGCAAGTTGGTATGTTACTCCAACACAGGTTGATATGTCACCCCAGCGCAAGTTGGTATGCTACTCCAATGCAAGCTGGTATGTTACCCCAGCGTAGGTTGGTATGCTACTACAACAAAGGATGGTACACTACTCCAGTGAAAGTGCATAACTTCTTATGATGTATAGATTCGTGAAATTCAAAAAGACAATGCTAGAGGTGTGTAGAAGTGTAGAAGCAGTGATGATGATCGTTCCAAGAGGAATACCTTCCTCGTTAAGAGGGAGTGTTAAAATTTTTGAGTTGGACTCTGTGTGAGCTGACAAGTTACTAGTTATGTATGTGTTGAATATTGAGTAGCTGCGGAAGATATCCTTATTGTATTTGACCAAGAAAAAACCTAAAGAATATTATTATATTATATTTGTTAATTAGGCCCTATTGTGCCTTTGTAAAATTCGGCCCTATTGTGCCTTGACAATTAAATGTAATTTAAAAGGGTAAAGTGACAGGTTGGACCAGACCTAATTTAGGGAGGCCATACTATTGTTTATAAAGGAGGCTAGCACCTCACTTGGACACACACTCACTAGATCTATAGCGAAGAAGAAGTGTGCAAGTCTTGGAGGAAGAAGCTATTGCAGCTAGGTGTGACGTTGATGAGGGTTTTGTTATATCTCTTGAATACATCTTGGTTAAGTGGTGCGCTACTCTTTCCTAGTGAAGGGTTAGAGGAGGATCTTCTACTTTGTTAGTTATTTCTTGGAGAGAAGCATTGTTCTTTCTTGGCTAATCTATATTGAGGAATTTTGTTGGGTTTTCTTCCCCTGGAGGGTTTCCCAGGATAATCTTTGTGTCTATATTGTTTTCGTGATTACCTCTTTTTCAGTGATCTTATATATGTAGTTAATGTGATAAATGATTGTAATAACAAAGAAGAGCAATAACAATTAGCTAAATAAGTAAAATATCAACATGGTATCCGAGCATGCATAAAAGAGACCAACTTGTAGTTTATAAAGAACTGCCCATCCTCAGTGCACCCTCTCCAAGATTCGATTTTTAGTATTGCAGTTGTTGTAGAATTAGGGTTTCTGCATAAACCCTAAAAGTGACGATTTTACCTTTGTTGGAGGTCGTTGGTGAAACTAAGATCACCTAGGAACTCGCCCAAGCAAGGCGCATCACTTCCCTGGATGAGAATTTAAAAATCCAAAATTTGAAAAGTTAGGGTTTTCTCATAAACCCTAGATCTAGGTGCTTTGCAGTTGTTGTAGTTCCTGTAACAAAATTCATCTTGGTTCAACAAAACTCTTTGGTAAGGTATTGATCCATATCTTGAAAATTTATTTGTTGTTTACTTGTTCCGAGCAGGTTGACTACCAGTACCAAGCTTGACAAAAAGCTTGAAGGAGTCTATGACTTTCGAGCATGGAAATACAGAGTGATACTCATTCTAGAAGAGAATGGGCCATGACCTTGTAAGTTTTTTTGAACAAGATATTGAAGAGCCAGAGGGAGATGAGGCCAAAACCAAATATAAGAAGGACATGATCAAAGTAATGAGGATCATTGTCGATTCCATCAAGAACCATTTGATTCCTCATGTTTCGGCATTAAAAACACCAAAGCAAATTATGGATGCCTTATCATGTCTATTTGAAGGAAAGAACATCAATCGAAAAATGACCCTGAGGACACAACTCAAGAATGTGAAAATGAAAAAATTAGAAACCATATAATCTTACTTCACAAGAGTGTCCCAGATTAAACAACAACTTTAAAATATTGCAGACTCAGTCGAAGAAGCTAAGATAACGATGACCACATTAAATGTTCTTCCAAATTCTTGGGAATCCTTCATCCAAGGAATCTGCCGTAGAATAAAAGGAAAGAACAAGAAATAAGTTCACTCTCACAAAATATTTCATAAGCCTCATAAAGATCTCTCAAGCTTCAGATGCTTCATTTTCCAAAAGATGGGACATATTCCAAGAAATTGTCCCCAAGCAAAAGACAAAGATAAAACCAGGAAGTTTAAAAGGTATCATGCCCATTTCACAGGAGAATCTGAACTTGATCGAAAAATTAAAAAAAAAAAAAAAGATGATCCATATGAACTATATCTTCTATGATATAGGACTTAGCGCTTCTAAAGCACTTAACTTAATTCATATCAAGTGATATTAATAAATGTATCTTGTTTCTTCCCACATTAAAACTTTAGGAAGAAAAAGAGCTAGAAAATTGTTGCATCATGAGGGTCAAGTACAAGTTGTGAAAAATTATGAGTATTCATCCAGACATCATACAGATCAAGCAAGCAATCTGACAAATGCACGCTCTGGGTATGCACCCTTTATATTTGATTTCAGTTTTTAAGTTTATTACATTAGATTTTATGCATTTTTTTATCTTGGCTTGTTGGATCATTATACCTAGTACAGTAATCCAACAAGGTCTCATTTAAAATCAAGAAATAGTTTATGAGCTTGGGGGTGGCATATGTAAGTGCCTATGGTTGGGTGACAATGATGTGACATTGTCTATGGAAAAAAGAGCACATTAGAATAGAACTCATAGTGTTCTGTAGTTTCTCGATGAGAAGACCTGGTCAATGGATAATTAAGCCACCTTGATAGGAAGCAGAATTTGTTTGAAGTCTGACTCATCTTTTCATATTAAGACTTGGTATCGAATACCAAGTATATCCTGCAGAGACTCTAAGGTTATTATAGAGTCGGAAGAAGTCAATGCTCAGAGGGAGCAGGTATGATAGTCCCTATATTTGAGATTGAGTTACCCCCAGTGCCAGATGGTCCAGATTGATCACTCTGCAGATCATCAAGAAAAGTTAGTAGAGCCAGAAGGGCCTACCAAGAACCATTGCAATAACCAAGAAGAGACCAATATGGTCTCGTGACACTTTGCAGGATGCAAATCCATATAGCATTGATGATCCATATCATGAGGAGCAGATGGCTCCACCAGTGGTGAGGCAGGCGGCCCCACCAAGTACCAGCTCAAAAGAAGCTAGAGTTCAGAAGGAGTCAGCCCTCACGATTCAATAAGGAGGAGAAGCCTCCCTAGGACCATTCATAGAGATGTACAAAGCTTGATTTGTGTCTAGAGGATTCTCCCAACAAGAGGGATAAGACTATGAAAAGACACTTGCTCCAGTAACCAAAATAAGTATATATAGAACAACCTTTCTCCATTAAAAGAAGTCGGTACAGTATGAGATTCAGAGGGAGAAAATGAATATGTTATCGTGATGGAGTAGAGGAGATACTCTCAGAGTTCATAAGCTACAGTGAGAATGGAGCAGTCATTCTCAGTTTCAGAAAGAGCAGTTGCAGGTGCAGAGTTCCAGTTCCAGAAGGAACAGTTGCAGAGAGAGTAAAGAACATACTCTCAGACAGTAAGACAGATAGTGATTTGCAAAAAGCACATAGAGCTTCCACATGATTGTGTAGATTGAGTTGCAGCTAAGCAAGTGTACCAGTTAGGTACAATGTGATGTGAAAATTTGGACAGATATATGTTTTGCAGTGAAATCCATGTTCACCTGATTATGGAAAAAAATGTGATGAGGTACCTAAAGGGTACAAATCGATTATGGACCCAGATATATCTCGGAGTGTGAGATATGATTGCAGATTTAGATTGAGCAGGCAATATCACAAACCGGAAGAGTACATCCGGATATTGCGTTAGTATGGGATTAGTTGTGATCTTGTGACTCAGTATGAAGCAGATCTATATGGCACTCAGTTTCATAGAGGCATAATATGTGGTGTTGGTTATGTGTTATATTCTTTGCATGTGTGTGTGGAGGTGTCAGATATGACAATTTCGTTTGACGATCCCTCGTACTAGTGCTCTGTTTGTGTCATGTGCGTCGGGCGCTTTCCTAGGGGGGAAGGTATGCCCCCCCCCTGGTTACGTGTAGCGTTCGACACCAGGCGTAGCCCGGGGCCCATAGGATTTGGGTCAGCGCCCCAAAATTTTGTTTTGGGCGGTTTCTGCTATTTTTAACGGATTTTTCTATTTTTAGCAGTTTCCTAAAAATAATCTCGGTTTTAGGGATTAGGGTTTTTGTATCTACGGAATACCTAAAAACATTGTATATAATGTATAGTGAATGGTGAAATTCGATATAATGAATATAAGAAAGGTTTTCCCGGTTGAGGGTTTCCAGTATAAATCTCTGTGTACTATGTGAATGAGCCATTGATAAATTTTGTTTTTCTTAAGAATCTATATGCATTGCTTTACTTCGCAGGTTTAAAAGTTACATGTGGTATCAGAGCTCGTTTTTGTCTTAAGAGGGACGCCTTTGTTGTTGAGGGTTTAGCTCGGTCTTGATAGATCAAGTTTATCTTCGATCTGTGATAAACCTGGGTTTAGTGGGAGCTATTGCAGTGGAGATTCAAGTATAGAAAGAGGAATGGTGAGCTCATCTAGAATCGAGATAGAGAAGTTCAACGGTAAAAAATTTGAGCTATGGAAGCTCAAGATGGAGAACCTTCTTGTAGACAAAGAACAATAGATAGTTGTGGATCCTGGTACACAGCCTACTGGTACACCATCTACTAGCACACAGGCTACTGGTACACAACCTACTAGTACACAAACTACTAGTACACCAGCTATTGGTATGTCGAAGGAAGATTGGGAGAAGTTGGACAGAAGAGCAAAGAGTACTATTCGACTCTGCCTGGAAGATTCGGTTTTCTTGAATGTATCGGGAGAATCTACAGCCAAAGAACTATGGGATAAGTTGGGGAATTTGTATCAATCAAAGTCCTTGGTAAACAAGTTGTTTCTTCTAAAGAAGTTGTATCATATTAGGATGGAAGATGGATATTCTGTGACAGAACATCTAAATGCCTTTAATACTATGGTAAGTCAACTTGTCTCTGTTAATATTACGATTACAGAAGAAGATAAGTGTATTACTTTGTTATGTTCTTTGTCAGACTCTTGGGATAATTTGGTTGTAGCAATTGGTAGTACCACTCAATCTACATTGAAGTATGAGGATGTAGTTTCATCCTTGTTATCTGAAGAGATGAGGTGAAAAAGCATGGATGGTCATAGCACAGATGCTTTATTTGTAAGAGGGTGTACCCAAGACAGGAACCCTGGTAAGCCTTCAGGGTGGAGATCTAAATCTATAGGTAGATCTAAGTCTCTAGGAAAATCTTTAAGGAAATGTTGGAAGTGTGGTAAAACAGGGAATTATAAGAAAGATTGAAAGTCTAAGAAGGTTGAAAAACCAAAGGGATTTGATAGTACCTCTTCCACAGAGGTGAAAACCTCCACTAAAAAAGGAGGTGATGTTTACCTGGCATCTACAAGTACACATGCAGACCGTGATGTATGGTTGATCGACTCAGGTGCATCATACCATATGACTCCTCACAGGGAGTGGTTCTCTGAATATGAAAAATACGATGGTGGTGATGTATTCCTAGGAGATGACTCGACAACAAAAATATTGGGACGTGGAAGGGTTAGGTTGTTGCTAAAATATGGAAGGATTAGAACTCTCCCTAGGGTTTTGCACATTCCAAAACTAGCCAGGAGCCTAATATCTATAAGCAAGATGGATGATGCAGGAGTGGATATTGTATTTGGAAAGAACACTTGCAAGACAGTACGAGGAGAAATGGTGTTGATGAGGGGAGTTCGGTGTGGAACTCTATACAATTTGTTGGGAAGCACTTATACCAATGGGTGTAACAATTTTTTTGTCCTTGAGTAGACAAATAAAGAAGACAAGACCAATATCATCCCTGAAAATAATACCATGTTGTGGCATCAAAGACTAAGGCATATTGGAGAAAAGGGCCTTCGAACACTACATGGTAAAGGCATGGTTGGAGGTATGTCTAATTGCACTCTGGATTTTGATTTATGTGAACATTGCATATATGGTAAACAGAATCGAGTAAGATTCTCATCTGGTGCTACAAGAGCAAAGGGGATCTTAGATTTGATACACAGTGATGTGTTTGGACCTATTTTTGTTCCATCCCTAGGTAAATCTGTTTATTATGTTTCATTCATCGATGATTTTTCAAAGAACACATGGATTTATTTTCTTAGAAAGAAATCTGAGGTATTTGATAAATTTAAAGAGTTTAAGGCTCTGGTAGAAAAATAGATAGAGAAGAAAATAAAGGTATTGAGAACAGATAATGGTGGAGAATTCTGCGGAAATGAATTTGAAGAATTCTATAAGAAGTGTGGTATAGCAAGGCAGAAGACTACTCCATACACTCCTCAGCAGAATTGAGTTGCAGAAAGGATGAACAGGACACTGATGGAAAAAGCAAGGAGCATGCTCAACGGTGTCGGGTTAGGACAAGAATTATGGGCAGAGGCAGTGGGTACAACATGTTACCTAGTCAATCGATCACCTTCATCAGTGTTGGATGATAAAACTCCACACAATGTATGGTCTGGAAAGAAACCCTCTCTTCAACATCTTAAAGTGTTTGCTTGTGATGCTTATGTACATGTTCCAAAGGAAAATAGAAGTAAGCTGGATAAAAAGGTTGAAAAGTGTATCTTTATTGGTTATAAAGATGGTGTGAAAGGTTATAATCTTTGGAACCCAGAAGCCAAAAAAATTGTTTACAGTCGAGATGTTGTTTTCAAAAAGGTAAAAAATGTGTCCAAACAAGAATTCCTACCAACGCAGGATGAACCTGAGAAAATAGAGCTTGAGTTGGATGATGCAAAATCTGAATCATCTGAAGAAGAGGAAGCAAAAGAAGAACCTCATACCCCAGTATTGAGGAGATCGGTGAGAGATAGAATGCAACCAGAAAGGTATAGTCCACCTAATTTTTGTTCCAATTTTGCTTTATCTATTACTGATGATGATCCCAGAATTGTCAGGGAAGCAGTGAATTCAGAGGATAGTAAACTCTGGAAAAAGGTCGTGGTTTAAGAAATGGATGCCTTGGATAAGAATGATGTTGGTTGTGGAGCCTGATTATCTCCCTGATTCAGAGATCTTTTACTTTCAGTCGTGTTTATACCCCATGAAGTATTTACACCCCATAAGTATGTACACTCTTCCACACGAGGAAGTGCAGAGGAGGGGTATCCCCTTTACGGGGTTCGGGGGGGATATCCCCCTGGCTGGGGGCAAGCGGGCCCCCAGTGGGGGTTTGGGGGCAAATCCCCCGAAGGAAAAATTGCCTTGTAAATGTATATTGTAATTTCATTGTAAATCTGGACCGTTCATTATAAGGTCGCAGATCTAATGGTAGAGATTGTGTTAGGGTTTTTTTCCCTAGAAGGCAACCCTCTTTTATGAGAGAAATGTATTGCGGCTATGGTGGATGGTGAGGATTGTACTCTGAGAGAGGAGACTGTGAGAGAAAGAAGAGGAAGTTACAATGGGTTTTGTTGTAGGTTGTCTCCCTTCATTTGTTGGATAATAATAAAGGAAGGACCTGGCAATTTCTCTGGTGGACGTCGCCCACACTGGGTGAACCATGTAAATCTGTGTCTCTATTGTATTGTGTATCTTCTGTGTTTTGTTTCCGCATTTGTTTTATTTTATTGCTCTGCGGTCCTGTTTTTCTAACAACTGGTATCAGAGCGAAAGGTAACTCGCAGGAAAGAGGGTTCCTGGTTCGAGTGGGAGCAATGTCGGAAGATGGAAAGTTTAGGGTTGAGAAATTTAACGGCCAAAACTACCAGTTATGGAAGATGCAAATGGAAGACTATTTATATCAGAAGGATCTATTCCTACAATTGGGAGGAATAGCAAAGAAGCCGGTGGCTACGAAGGACAAAGAATGGGAGATTCTTGACAGAAAGGCTCTAGGAACGATACGGCTGAGCCTGGCAGCGTCGGTGGCTTTCAATATTTCCAAATAAAAGACAACGAAGGGTTTGATGGACACATTGGCCAAATTGTATGAAAAACCCTCGACGTCCAATAAGGTATTTCTAATGAAGATAGTATTTAATATGAAGATGTCAAAAGGTGGGTCTGTTGCATATCATTTAAATGATTTTAATACAGTTACTGATCAACTAAGTTCTGTAAAAGTGGACTTTGATGATGAGATCAGGGATCTTCTAATCTTGTGCTCATTGGCAGAAATCTGGAACGGCTTGGTCATGGTTGTAAGTAACTCTGTCTCTAGTTCAAATACTTTAAAATTTGATGATGTTGTTGGTGTTATCCTTAGTGAGGAAATGCGACAGAAAAGCACAGGTGAGACATCAGGAAATGCGTTGAACATGGAGAACAAGGGAAGACAAAAGGATAGAAGAAAGGGTTTCGGGAACCGTGGGAATTCTAGGAAGGGCAGATCCAAATCCAAACTTGGAAAAATAGAGTGTTGGAATTGTGGAAAGAAAGGACATATGAAGAAAGACTACAGAGCTCCAAAGAAAAAAAGAGATGGACAACAGGAGAGAAATTAGGAAGCAAATGTAACAGGTGATGTGTTACAAGATGCTTTGATTCTTTCTGTAGATAATATTTATGAGTCTTGGATAGTAGATTCAGGGGATTATTTCATGCCACACCCCATAGGAAACATTTTCTAGATTATGTTCAAGGTGATTTTGGACAGGTTCATTTGGGTGACGATGCACCATGCAAAATTGTTGGAATGGGAAAGGTAAAAATAAAGCAATGCAATGGAAACCAATGGTTGTTGAAAGAGGTAAGACATGTTCCAGATTCAAGGAAAAATCTAATTTCAACAGGGCAATTGGCAAGTGAAGGTTGTATATCTATATTTATAGATACGACGTGGAAGGTCATCAAAGGATCATTGGTGATAGCAAAAGGAGAGAAGGTAGGTACATTGTATTTATGTACTGGTAATACTGAATCTTCTATCTCTTTAGCTTCTACAGGAGTGGATACAGCACTGTGGCATCATAGGCTTGGACACATGAGTGAGAAGCGGATGCAGATACTTCACAAAAGAAATTTGTTGCCAGATCTTTAAAAAAATGATTTGGACTTCTGTGAGCATTGTGTTTATGGAAAACAGAAGAGAGTCAGATTTCTCAAAGTCGAAAAAGAAAATAAGAATTAAAGGTTAGAGCTTGTGCATACAGATATATGGGGACCAGCTCAAGTATCATCTCTTGGTGGCTCTCTTTATTATGTTACTTTTATGGATGATGCAACTAGAAAAACTTGGGTTTATTGCATTCGACAAAAATATGATGTTTTTGATACTTTTAAGAAATGAAAAACTTTAGTTGAGAATGAGACAGGAAAAAGTTTGAAGTGTCTCAGATCAGATAATGGAGGTGAATATTGCAGCAAGGAGTTTGATGATTATTGTTCATACCATGGGATTCGTAGAGAGAAGACAGTTCCAAGAACACCACAATAAAATGGTGTGTCAGAAAGGATGAACAGGATAATCATGGAGCGTGCAAGGAGTATGAGATTGCATGTTGGTTTTCCCTTACAATTTTGGGAAGATGTTGTAAATACGGATGTTTACTTAATAAACAGAGGACCTTCAAGCTCTTTGGATGGTAGAATTCCAGAGGAGGAATGGACAAGAAAAAAGGTAAACTATTATTTTTTGAAAACTTTTGGTTGTGAAGCATTTGTCCATATTGATAAAGCCAAGAAGTGTACCTTTATTGGATATGGTGTTAATGATTTTGGTTATTGCTTATGGGATTATGAAAATAACAAAATCATTAGGAGTAGAGATGTCATATTCAATAAGAAGGTCATGTACAAAGATCAGTTGCAGGGAAAGAAACAGGAAAAAGAAAAACAAGAATACACAATGCTTGATGAGATCACTGAAAAAGAAATTCCAAAGGAACCAGAAAATCAAAATGTACAATAGTAGGAGCAACAGGTACCTCAAACACCTACAAGTGTTGTTAGAAAATCTACCAGGTTAAGTATACCCCATGAACGATACTCTCCTTCATTGTATTATTTATTGTTGACTGATTCTGGTGAACCGGAATGTTATGAAGAGGCAATGCAGGTAGACACCAAAAGGAAGTGAGAGAAAGGCATGAAAGAGGAAATGGATTCCTTGGTAAATAACCATACTTGGGACTTGGTTCAGTGGCCTGCAGGAAAAAGAGCATTGCAGAATAAATGGGTTTACAAGTTGAAGGAAGAAGATGGAGGAGAAAAGCGGTACAAGGCTAGACTTGTTGTAAAGGGGTTTGCACAAAAAAAAGGTATAGATTTTGATGAAATATTTTCTCCTGTTGTTAAAATGACTTCAATTAGAACTATTTTAAGTCTTGTGGCAGTAGAAGATTTGCATCTTGAACAGTTAGATGTAAAAATAGTTTTTCTCGATGGGGATTTGGAGGAAGAGATTTATATGCAGCAGCCACAAGGGTATGAGGTCAAAGGGAAGGAGAATTTGGTATGCAGGTTGAAGAAGAGATTATATGGCCTAAAGCAAGCTCCAATGCAGTAGTATCTGAAGTTTGACAGGTTTATGACAGAACAGGGTTATAGTAGATGTCATTCTGATCACTATGTTCATTTTAAAAAACTAGAAAATGGAAGTTTTATTATCTTGCTATTGTATGTAGATGACATGCTTGTTGCAGAGTATAATATGTAGGATATAAATGTGCTCAAGAAGAAATTAGTCAATTCATTTGCGATGAAGGATTTGGGTGCTGCAAAGAAAATCCTTGGTATGAGAATAACAAGAGACAGAAAAAATCGCAAACTGACATTGTCTCAGGATGAGTACACAGTGAAGGTGTTGGAGAGGTTTAGAATGCAGAATGCAAAACCAGTTAGTACACCTTTGGCCAGTCATTTCAAATTAACTAAGGAAATGTGTCCCAAGACACAGGAGGAGATAGAATACATATCCAAGGTCCCATATTCATCAGCAGTTGGCAACTTGATGTATGCAATGGTTTGCACAAGACCAGATATTGCACATGCAGTGGGAGTTGTTAGCGGATATATGAACAATCCAAGTAAAGAACATTGGGAGGCAGTAAAGTGGATTCTCATATACTTGAGAGGTACTGCTAATCATGCATTATGTTTTGGAGGTTCAGAAATTGTTCTACAAGGATATGTTGATTAAGATATGGCAGGTGATAAAGATAGCAGGAGGAGTACCACAGGGTATGTGTTTACTATAGGTGGAACAGCAGTAAGTTGGATTTCAAAACTGCAAAAGGTTGTTGCACTTTCAACAACAGAGGCAGAGTATGTTGCTGCTACAGAGGCTAGTAAAGAGATGATTTTGTTACAAAGGTTTATGGAGAAATTGGGAAAGAAGCAAGAGAATAGCAGGTTGTACTGTGACAGTGAGAGTATCATTCATCTTGCAAAGAACTCAATATTCCATTCGAAGACTAAGCATATACAGTTGAGGTACCACTTCGTATGGTCCGCCTTGGAAGATGGACATTTGAAGTTGGAAAAAATACACACTAGCCAGAATCCTACATACATGTTAACAAAGGGAGTAACCAGGGAGAAACTGAGTTCCTGCTCAGTTTCAGTTGGTCTTCAAGAATGAAGATGAAATGAAGAATTTTCCAGGTCCAAGAAGGTTCAAAGTCCAGCATATACAACGGCGGTGGAGTTGTTGAAATCAGTCTCCAAGTGGGAGATTGTTGGTTGTGGAGCCTGATTATCTTCCTGATTCAGAGGTCTTTTACTTTCAGTCGTGTTTATACCCCATGAAGTATTTACACCCCAGAAGTATGTACACTCTTCCATGAGGGGGAGTGCAGAGGGGGGGTACCCCCTCTGCGGGGTCTGGGGGGGCTATCCCCCCAGCTGGGGGCATGCGGACCCCCAGCGGGGGTTTGGGGGTGAAGCCCCCGAAGGAAAAATTGCCTTGTAAATGTATATTGTAATTTCATTGTAAATTTGGATCGTTCATTATAAGGTCGTAGATCTAACGGTAGAGATTATGTTAGGGTTTTTTTCCCTAGAAGGCAACCCTTTTTTATGAGGGAAATGTATTGCGGCTATGGTGGATGGCGAGGATTGTATTCTGAGAGAGGAGACTGTGAGAGAAAGAAGAGGAAGTTAGAGCGGGTTTTGTTGTAGGTTGTATCCCTTCATTTGCTAGATAATAATAAAGGAAGGACCTGACAATTTCTCTGGTGGATGTAGCTCACACTGGATGAACCACGTAAATCTGTGTCTCTATTGTATTGTGTATCTTCTATGTTTTGTTTCTGCATTTGTTATATTTTATTGCTCCGCGGTCCTGTTTTTCTAACAAATGAGGCATGGGATATAGTTGAGTTTCCAGCTAGAAGAAAATCGGTTGGTAGCAAATGGTTGTTCAAGAAGAAGTTTAATGCACAAGGTAAAGTGGAGAAATACAAAGCTCAGTTAGTAGCAAAAGGTTATTCCCAGGTAGAGGGAATTGACTTTGGTGAGATTTTTTCTCCTGTTGCTAAGTTAACTTCTATTAGATTTATTTTATCTATAGTTGCTGCTTTTGATCTTGAAGTGGAACAGATGGATGTGAAGACAGCATTCCTACATGGGGATCTGGAAGAAGAAATCTACATGAAGCAGTCAGAAGGCTTTGCAGTGAAGGGAAAGAAAGAGTTGGCTTGTAAGCTAAAGAAGTCACTATATGGTCTGAAGCAATCACCTAGGATGTGGTACCAAAAGTTTGACACATACATTATTGGATTGGGATTTGTAAGAAACAGGGTTGATCACTGTGTATATTCCAAGCAGGTTGGTAATCACTCCATTTATGTAGTGTTGCATGTTGATGACATGTTGTTGGTAGGAAATAACATGGATGTTATCAAGGAGGTGAAGTCATAGCTATCCTCCAAATTTGACATGAAGGATATCGGTGTTGCTAACTTCATTCTGGAAATGGAGATTAAAAGAGATCGTGCAAACAGGAAACTCTAGTTCAATTAGAGAAAATATGTTGAGACGATATTGCAAAGATTTAATATGCATGGAAGTAAACATGTCAAGGTTCATATTCCTATAGGTGTAAAGTTATCTTTAAATCAGTGTCTCAAGACACAGGAAGAAGAAGAGGACATGTCCCATGTTCTATATGCCAGTGCAGTTGGCAATTTGATGTATGCAATGGTATGTACTAGACTGGACATTGCACATGCAGTGGGAGTTTTGAGCAGGTATATGTCAAAACCAGGGAAAGAGCATTAGACAACAATAAAGAGGGTCTTTAGGTATCTTCGTTGCACCACCAGTTATGGATTGTGCTACCAAGGAAAACCAAGATTGGACAGAGTGGTGGACATACATGGCTTTATTGATGCA
>ML779098.1:45665-58925 GCA_009831015.1 Picea engelmannii | reverse complement strand
ACCCAACTTATCATTCGAAGACAAAGCATATTGATGTTCAGTATCACTTTGTGAGAGACATGGTTGAGGAAAAGAAAGTGTTGCTGGAAAAGGTTGACACTTTGAAGAATGTTGCAGATTCATTGACAAAGTCTGTGAGCACAGAAAATTTCTCCTAGTGTAGAGTAACAATGGGCATTGTTGCCCTGGATTGTTGACTATATAATCCCATGGACCCCTGGATGCAAAGAAAACAACAAGTGGGAGAATGTTGGGTATGTGTTATATTCTTTGCATGTGTGTGTGTGGGCGCGTCAGATATGACAACTGCATCTGACGATTTTGGGCGGTTTTTGCTATTTTTAGCATATTTTTTCTATTTTTAGCGGTTTACTAAAAATAATCTTGTTTTAGGGATCAGAGTTTTGGTATCTACGGAATACCTAAAAACATTGTATATATTGTATAGTGAATGGTGAAATTCGATATAATGAATATAAGAAAGGTTTTCCCGGTTGAGGGTTTCCGGTATAAATCTCAGTGTACTATGTGAATGAGCCATTGATTAAATTTTGTTTTTCTTAAGAATCTATATGCATTGCTTTATTTCACAGGTTTAAAACTTACATGTGGCAGCGTGGTCAGCTTGTGGCGAAGCAGTGTGGCTTCGGAAGTTGATTGCAGAATTGTTTAATCTCGAGTTAGAGGAAACCTGTATCTTTTATGACAACCGGAGTTGCATAAATTTGTCAGTGAACCCAGTGTGTCATGACAAGTCCAAGCATATTGAGATCAAGTACCATTATATCTGAGAGATGATACAGAAGGGAGTAGTAAAGCTCCAGTATGTTCCTACCAACGAACAGGTAGAAGACGTGTTGACTAAGCCTCTGTCAAGAGAGAAGTTCGAACCTAGATTTTCCTTCATGAGAGGGAGTGATGTGTTCCCCAGTAGTGGGAAGTGATATTTTCCCCAGTAGCCAGAAGTGATGTGTTCCCTAGAAGCGGGAAAGTATGAGATTCCTAGTAGAGGGAAGTGATGTTTTCCCCAGTAGTGGGAAGTGATGTTTTCCCCAGTAGCGGGAAGTGATGAGATCCCTAGTAAGAGGGAAGTGATGTGATCCCCAGTAGATAGAGCTACCCCAGTGTAGGTTGGTAACCCCAACTCAGGTTGGTACGCCACCCCAACGCAGGCTGGTATGCTACCCCAACGCAAGTTGGTAACCCCTACACAGGATGGTACGCTACCCCAACGCAGGCTGGTACGCTACCCCAACACAGGCTGGTAACCCCAATGCAGGCTGGTACGCTACCCCAACGTAGGTTGGTAGCCCTAATGCAGGCTAGTACGATATCCCAGCGCAAGTTGGTAACCCCAACATAGGTTGGTACGTTACTCCATTGAAAGTGCAAAACTTCCTATTATATATAGATCTGTGACTGAAAACAAGACAATGACCAAGTATGTAGAAGCACAGAATCATGATGATCATCGTGACAAGAAAATACCTTCCGTGCTAAGAGGAAGTGTTGAAGATTCAGTAGCTTCAACATATATCCTTATTGTATTTGACCAAGACAAACCCTAAAGAATATTATTATATTATATTTGTTAATTGGGCCCTATTATGCCTTTGTAAAAGTCGGCCCTATTGTGCCTTAACAATTAAATGTAAATTAAAAGGGTAAAGTGACAGGTCGGCCCAGACCTAATTTAGGGAGGCCATACTACTATTTATAAAAGAGGCTAGTGCCTCACTTGGACACACACTCACTAGCTCTGCAACTAAGAAGAAGTGTGCAAGTCTTGGAGGAAGAAGCTACTATGGCTAGGTGTGACGTTGATGAGGGTTTTGGTCTATCTCCTGGATACATCTTGGTTAAGTGGTGCGCTACTCTTTCCTATTGAAGGATTAGAGGAGGATCTTTTTCTTTGTTAGTTCTCTCTTAGAGAGAAGCATTGTTCTTGGTTGGCTAATCTATATTGAAGAAGTTTGTTGGGTTTTCTTCCCCGAGAGGGTTTCTCAGGATAATCTTTGTGTCTATCTTGTTTATGTGATTATCTCTCTTTCAGTGATCTTATATATGTAGTTAATGTGCTAAATGATTGTAATAATAAAGAAGAGCAGTAAGGATTAGTTGAATAAGTAAAATATCAACAATATTAACTAGATGTTGACCTGTAGTGTCGAAAATGATTCCCAGTTAGAGTGTCGATCAGTAGCATCGGAGGTTACTAGCTGGAGGGCCAACTAGTAGTGTTGGAGGTGTTTGCCAACTAGATGGCTAATGTGTGGGTATGATGGTGATACTTGTTACATGATTTGTTTGATCATTGATGTGGCTATGGTGATGTTTTACCTGTAGACTGGTCTCCAAGACTATGTGAGTCTTACCCATGCCATGTGAGATGGATGGATGTGTTTGATACCACTACATGAAGAACATCTTAGTTAATATCTCCCTAGCTAAGAGGGAGTGTTGATGTCTTGGTAGTTTCGGGAGGTATTAACCTCCACTTGTAACCTATTACTAAGAATAGAATATTTCATAAGCAAGTGAACCATTAAACAGAGCTGTGGAAACCCTAGAAGACAAGTCGCCCTAGCAGAATAAATAATATTAGAATATTATCTTCCATAAATACAAGTCGTCTCCACAGGAAAAAGATAAACAGAAAATATAATTACCAGAAAGTCAAGTCAGCCCAGCCAGAAAAGTCACTGGACAGATTAATATAAATAGAGGACGTTTTAGCTCATTTGTACATCCAGTTAGTGTGCAAGTCTTGTGGAGAGTTGCAGTTGCAACTGCAACTGCAAGGAGCAATAAGGGCACATGGTCATCTCTTGGTCTTGGTCTCTCTCTTGGTGATTTTCTTGGTGATATTCTTGCTAAGTATGGTGCAAATTTGAGAGAGAGATTATTCATGTAGTTGCTGCAATTTTGTATGGTGCTTTTTTTGTGGATATGGAGACACTATCTCTTGTGTGCTACCCTTGGATAAGGAGCGCTCTACTTGTCTTGAGTTGTTGTTGCAGTTAGCAACTAGGGTTTATCTGTTGGTTCTGGACTAGGCTTGCCGGAATTATTCTAAGTAAAGGTTAGTGTGCTCGGGGGTGGGAATGCCTATGGTTGGGTGACAATGATGTGACATTGTCTATGGTTAAACGAGCATACCAAAATTTCAACAGTCATCGCATGGCTAGGTGATGGGATGTGGTTAGACACTACTGGTGGTACATGATGCATATGTTAGAATAATGTTTGATCTGCTTGTTTAACCATAGACAACGCTACACCATTGTCACCCAACCATAGGCATAAAGCCACCCCCAAGCACCTTAACCTATGATAGAAAGAATGATTCCAAGAAGCCACACCATAACAAACAAATAACCAAGAGAGTGCACCGTCTCCAAGGGTAGCGCACAAGAGAGTACCAAAAAGACTGAAAAAGAGAAAACTTTACAACTGTAGTTGTTGTTGCTCCTCCTCCAAACTTGTGCATTGTTTCTGGGTGACTGAGAGAGTGTGAGTGAGTGAATAAATGAGCCAAGATGTCCTCTATTTATACTAATTTGGTCAGGTGAACAGATGTCTCTTCAAGCAAGGCTGACCTATCCTTTTCTGCATATAATACTTCAATATTATTGATTTTGTTGAGCCGACTTGTCTTCCAGGTTTTTCACACATCTGTTTAGGGTTTCTCTTGCTTCTGGAATATTCTATTCTAGTCAAAGGTTACATATGGAGGTTAATAGCTCCTGTAACTACCATAATATCAACACTCCCTCTTAGCTAGGGAGGTATTTAACTGTGATGTTCCCTTCTTGTCTTCATAGCCTTGCTCACTATGCCATGATCCTCTCGTCATTGTTACGCAGACCATGCTACTGGTAGCATCATTACGTCATACATGGCTACACCCATGTGGACTTGTCAATCTCATCTAGGGGCCACAACCCGATAGAGAACACTAGCACTACACCTCGTAGTGTGTGTCACCATCATCATCATGGGCTACACTCGGATGACGTGCTCACCCATGGCTACACCCATGTTGTGAGTATCATCATTACTATCAACATCATCTGGTAGCAATTTGGTATCAAAACATATCATCACAATATCCATGAGCCTCATTTAGCTATATTGATGATCCATCTCCACCACCATGTGTCTAGTACCTCGGGTCATTCTTATCGCATAACAAGAATCGTGACCTCATCAGAGCCACATTCACCTCATAGTTGATCCTCATAGGATTACTCAGTGAACGCATTTAGCTCGATCCTATCGGACACGTGTGTCTAGCACCTCAGGTCGTTCTTGTCCCATGACAAGAATTATGACCACATTAGAGCCACAAACACCTCATGGTGATCCTCTCATATGATCACTCTGTGAATGCATTCATCTCGATGTTATCGAACACGTGGAATTGCACCTCGAGGCTTCAATCCGTCGAAGACTACGTTGGGGCACATCTACTCTGGATGTAGATGTTCCCTATCTCCCTTGGTCTACAGCCCAGTTCTTGTGGAGATAGAGTCGACCCGATGCTTATCGGGGCTACTCACCTACTCGTGAGAGTTTCAAGGCTCGATGCAATTCACACATAGGAGATCTAGCAGCAACTCGAATCTTCAGTCCGTCGAAGATTACATCTGGGCCTATTCCCACATGATCAACTCCGTCTGATCAATCTTGGAATATCGACACGATGTTGCAATCATCAATACTCCCCCAGGGAAACATTTGCATTCCTGCCAAGCTTGTCCCAGACAGAGGCTTAGTGCAAATGTCAACTATTTGCTCATCTGTGGATAAGTGATGGAGCCTCACTACTCCTTCCTGCACCATGTCTCTAATGAAGTCCTACAACATCCTTCGAAAAGCCACCCTGCTTCATATATTGTGTCACTGGCTATGATATACTCAGTATATATGCTTCCCTGCTACTCTGGAAATCCTACTCGGTCCCAAGCTAAAGTAGCACTCCAGGTGCTAGATCTGTCTTATGCACTTCCAATCCAAAAATTGTGTATCCCCACAACCATACTTCATCATCGGAGATCAATCATATCTATATGTACCACAACATAGGTACCTTCATGTTGTGATGTAACCCAATAATACGGTCATGGCTCAACCATATATTGGCACAAGGTGCTCTCTGCAAAGCAAATGTATATCCCGTCACACAACTTCCTCAGATGTGTCGTCATAGGTGTGGCCATGAACTTCTTTTCCATCATGATAAACCTTTTCAGTTTATTCATTAAAGATCTCATCTTGTGTCAACCACGCTTCCGATCCGATCAAGATCCTTCATCTCAAACTCTAAAATCAACTCCCTCTATCTGAGAGAATCCTCAGACCACGCTTCCATCTGTTGCATGCCCCTTTGCATTATGTAAAGTGTCACGAAACTCTGTTGGCTTTTTCTTTATCACTGACTCCCTCTGAGTCTGACTCCCTCTCAAATTTATCTCTTATGACCTTCCCGGAACAAGAAACAAGAACAACAAAATCTCCATGGTATCCTCTATGGAAGATATCATGCATGGAGTCTAGGTCAGTAACCAAGAACATCTCCTAAAGGAGATCAACTTCATCCCGTAAGCAATAAGCATTTACATAAAAACAAGAATATCTCCTAAAGAGGAGATCAACAAGTGTATCTCTAGTATTAAGGGTTTAGTATAATGATCATAACTTCAATAGATCAAGATGCAGCATAAGATCATAATAATGCCATAACAGCTAGAGACATATCAATTTTAAATAATCAAACATGGAGTCTTCACTGTTAGGGAGAGTGCGCTTGTTCCTCTGAATGTATGGAATTCACTGCTTGGACAAGGTCTCTTGTACATCCCCTGCAAACATACTCATGCTTTGTTGGATGATATAACTTGAAAATAATATACAAGTACATACCTTTGAAATTTGTAGTATCGTTCAGCTTATCTTATAATCTGAAACTTGACACCATTTTGACAAGAAGAGGTTAGAAAATTAATCAAAAAGGTTCAATGATGAGAACAAGCTAGAAACCCTAAAATTTCAACTTTGACCACAAAAATCAATTTTCACCAAAAGTCAACCTTTGACTTTTGACTTTGACCCAAAAACTCAAACTTGAATTTTTGTTGGCTGAGGGCACTAGAGGGTGCATTACGCTAAGGCACACTAGAATATCTAGAAAACAGGACCAATGTTTCATTGAAGATGCCCAAAGAGTTGGATTAGGGTTTGATGCAGCTGCAAAATCAGAAACCTTAGTTGCAGTTGCAACTGGTGCCACAACGAGTTTAACAAAGAATTCCACACTACCTTCCAGTGGTTAAACTGTCTTGAAGGTGGTGTGGGCCCATAACCTGTTAGAATAATGTTTGATGTGCACGTTTAACCATAGACAATGCTACACCATTGTTACCCAACCATAGGCATAAAGCCACCCATGAGCACCTTAACCTTTAACATAAAGAATGATTCAAGGAAGCCACACCATAACGAACAGATAACCAAGAGAGCGCACCTTCTCCAAGGGTAGCGCACAAGAGAAAGTACCAAAAACACTAAAAGAGAGAAAACTTTACAACTGCAACTGATGTTGCTCCTCCTCCAAACTTGCGCACTATTTTTGGGTGACTGAGAGTGTGTGAGTGAGTGAACAAATGAGCCAAGACATCCTCTATTTATACTAATCTGGCCAGGTGAATAAGTGTCTCTTCAAGCAAGGTCGACCTGTCCTTTTCTACATATAATACTTCAATATCACTTATTTTGTTGAGCCAACTTGTCTTACAGGGTTTTCACACATCTATTTAGGGTTTCTCTTGCTTCCGGGATATTCTATTCTAGTCAAAGGTTACATATGGAGGTTAATACCTCTCGCGGCTACCATAATATCAACAGCCTAGATGGAGCACCCTAGCATTTTGGGCCTTACATTGCATATGGTTTACACCTTGGTACTATTCATATTACTTTCATGTGGAGTGCCCATCATATTTTCCCCTTTTCACGTGGTTCGAGGTATTATTGTGGTTTATTTGATGTGGTACTATTTTTAGCCTAGTGTGTGAATGATCTAGACTTTGGGGGGGGTATTAACAAAGGATACACTTAAATTTGATGAGGATTATAACCCTTAAATGAGCACTCCCCTTGTGCACACATGTTGAGGTTGATTGTAGCCTTGTAACGGCTAAGTTGACCTATTTTTGACATTATTGAGGCTTATTGCATGAGCACCCTAGCATATGGGGCTTGGTTTCACACTAGATTATGTGGACTATGGTTTCTAGTGGAGTGCTCACCTTCTTGGCACATATATTGAGGCATTCACCTATTTTGTTCATTGCTTAGTGATGGGGTCGTCCCTTACTCCAGGGAGTTAGTTGGATATCTAGTTACTTTGCACATGGATTGATGACGGTTAAACTCTTCCCTTAGATCTAGTCATTTGCGCACTTTTGGGAGAGTTGTTACACCTTCGAGACTATGCATTGGGATTGTTAGAGGGACAATCTAGCCTTGGTGGCTATTTTTGGCATATGTTCACACATATGATGCATTGATTCAACTTTATTGAGGTGTCCTAGAATTGAAGTGTTGGCACATTTATTTATGCTTTGAGGGTGCACATGTGCCATTCTTGAGGATGTTTTACTTGATCTATTACCTATTTTGAGAATGTACCCCACTTATTGAAGCTCTCATGCATGTGGAGATTTGTACATGTTGTAAGGCCACTTATATTTTATCCTTCATTTGGCTTGTCCACTCAAATTAATTGAGGAATAATGTTTGTTTATGTTTTCTTACGATAGATCTAAGGTTTAGGATGGATATTATTATTTTATTGAAGGTTTCAAGCTCCTCATTTATAAAATGGGTTTAGGATGGATATTATTATTTTATTGGAGGTTCTTACGATATTGTAATGGTTGTCGAAAGTTTGTGGAGACACTTGAAGCTATGGCTTTTAATGGTTGTCGGAAGTTTGTGGAGACACTTGAAGCTATGGCTTTTCATCTTTGTTATCGAAAGTTTGTGGAGGCACTAGAAGCTATGGCTTTTCATCTTTGTAAGTGCATTTGGAGCTTGAGTTTTGATGTATGTGGATCTATATTGTTGAAATGAAATGAGGCTATTTTGGACTCTCCAATCATATCCAGAGAACTTTTAACTAGATAATTTTGTTCTTTATTTGGAAGAGTTTGAGTAATATATTTCCATCTAAATTCCTTATGTTTATCGCTAGAAATTGTTAAAAGAATGTCTTATTTCTTAATGTGAAGTCACTGGTATTTACATTTCATAGTACCCAATATACCCTCTTGATGTATTGGAAAACCTTCCTTAATTAGGGCCTTGAAACCATTTACTGCATTTTAGGACAACAATATAAGGGTGCTGTAACTTGTTCATTTCAATTTTAGTTTTCCCTTGTTGCATAAGAAAGAGCTCATGGAAACATTGTCTCATAGACCCCATTTAGTTTGCCCTTATTGCATAAGAAAGAGCCCATGGAAACATTGTCTCATAGACACCATTTGTCTGGTAAAAATTTTAGGCACTAATCTCACTTCTCAACCACCTAAAAATCATAAAATTAACCTCTTTATTTATGTTTTACAAATCTGGAAATTACAGCTGCAATGTCAGTCTAAGGAAAACCACCCAAGTCCAAAATCTGTAATAGGCTTGTTTATGTTTCATAGATCTAGAATTTACTACAACATTTTCACATCAATAACCAGATCTAACTTAAGTCAAAGCAACATTCTCATTTCTAATCATTTGCTAGACATAGATTACCTTAGGGAGCCCCCCTTGAGTTGGAGGAGAGCCAACCTAGAGAGACGGAAAGTGCTACTGAAGTGACAATGGGCAGCATTTTCAAGTTGCCCTTAAGTTTTCACCTTGTGGTTGGGACTATTACACCTTGAGTGAGAGTTTGAGTGGTAACACCACAAAAGCCTAGCAACTAACCACATTGTTTTAATTCAAGTATTTCTACAATACATATAGCTGGTAACCAAAACCTGTTTCTCTTAGTATTAAGGTTCATACTGACAGACTTCACTTAGTCAGTACTCTGAATCTTTGGGCTCATACTCACATCCATAAACTTATCTCGGACAAAGAATGGTTCTAGTCTCCCAGATAAAGCTACATTAATGAGTTCATTAAACATTGAGAAAAGGTTAGTAAAAGTTTTAAGCTACCTTCACATGAAAGGGTTATCAAATGTTGGCTAATCTTTCTGGATAAATACTGTGTAAGAGGTTTTGAAACTACTGAAATGACAATGGGCAGCATTTTCAAGTTGCCCTTAAATTTTCACCTTGTGGTTGGGACTATTACACCTTGAGTGAGAGTTTGAGTGGTAACACCACAAAAGCCTCGCAACTAACCACATTGTTTTAATTCAAGTATTTCTACAATACATATAGCTGGTAACCAAAACATGTTTCTCTTAGTATTAAGGTTCATATTGACAGACTTCACTTAGTCAGTACTCTGAATCTTTAGGCTCATACTCACGTCCATAAAATTATCTCGGACAAAGAATGGTTCTAGTCTCCCAGATAAAGCTACATTAATGAGTTTATTAAACATTGAGAAAAGGTTAGTAAAAGTTTCAAGCTACCTTCACATGAAAGGGTTATCAAATGTTAGCTAATCTTTCTGGATAAATACTGTGTAAGAGGTTTTGAAACGCCAATCTTTCTGGATAAATACTGTGTAAGACGTTTTGAAATGTTTCAAAACCTCTTACACAGTATTTATCCAGAAAGATTAGCTAACATTATGATTGACTGTGGAAACCTACATACTCATGGTTATCAAAGTCAACTATATAGTCTAAAATGGGGAAACACTGCATAATTTATTCAACAAAGACATGGGAAATGCCAAACACTGAAACCCATAAGCACATGACAAAATCCGCATAACAAAGGCCGGATTTCCATCTGCATAATAACTCCACATAAGCAAATATTGAATTCCAAAACAAAATTTTCTCTGAGAAAAAATAAACACCCCAAAAAAGCACAAAAACAAAAAGTCAATTACATGTTTGTTAGTCATTTTAAACCCAAATATCATGCAGAAAGAATAAAGTCTTCCTTTCCAAGACCTGTGAGCCAAAAAATGAATTCCAATAACTAAAGAGTAAACAAAAATCTCATTCTGAAGAGAAAAAATATCAAAGGACTGGAAGCAAAAAACAGTCAGAAGATCTAACTATATCTCCACACTATTTTGTTGGCTTCCATCATGAGGTCCTTTTCCATAATTCAAAAGTAAGATTTCATTAAAAAGTGGACATATTTGGCATATGGTACAAATTTGAGTACAAAATTGAACATATTGCTTGAGCTTAGAACTTAGGAAGAAGACCCTTGTAATCGATTAACCTCTACAAGAAACATCTGGAATAACTTGGCAAAAGAATTTTATAATTTAAACTATCCTTTAAGAATTTGTCATCCAATCTACTTAAAAATTCACAAAAGTTCTCAATGAGCATTGTACTAGTTTCAGATTCTAGCCTTGTGTAAAAATTAAGCACACGTGACACTAGTTTTCAGTGATAATTATTGTTATTGTGTTATAGACAAAAATCCACATAGAAGTAGTCCACATGGACAAGCATACTAGCAGTTCCATCGAGAGACTTCCCACACAAGCTTCCTCTAGTAAACCACGTTTATGAAAATTATGAATTCATGCCAAAACTTTCTAAGGAATCGATTGCTTTCACCAAAAGAATTTTCATTCTACATTTTCTCATCAATCAACAGGAAATTACTACTATCGATGAACCCTTGAAAACTAACAATTCATTTTTCCTCAATAAATTGAACTGCTATAAAAGAATATGCCAAAGGACCATATTCAAATGCAAATTACCAAGTGCATATTTTCAAGAGTATAATGCCAAAGTCAATTCTTCAATTTAAGTACATGCATAAACTGCATATAATGAGGCTGCAACAATCTTCTCTATCTTGAAACTTCAGTTTTATGTGCCAGTTTTACGACGTGCAACACGAGCAACAAAACCAGCCTTGATGGGCGCCACGGAGCGTGAACATCCACACTGCATAGTCAGATAAACATTAAAAGTCAACAATCTGAAATCTGTAACAACACCGTCTTTCTATCTGACCCGCTTTCTTTCTGCTGTCACTAAAAAAAAAAAAAAAATATTAGAATACAGAAAAGTTAAGAATATAAATTAAGTGTTGCAAATAACAAATTACAGACTATAAAAAGTTATAGTCATGGGCACAGAACTATAATTACTTCAATAAATAAATTGTGATCAGGCTCTGCATTACAATAGGAAAAGATTGCCACAATCTGGAGTGGATGTGCAATCAGATATTTTGACACAGCTCCATTTCCTCTATCCACATCCATATGCATGCCAAGAAGTATCACTGGAACAATGAACATGACAAATGTGCCATGTGTAGTACTTCCATTCTTTATGATTCACCATCTATTGCATGTTTAGCTTGTTACCCATCACTTTAAACACTAATGGAATTAAGATAATGGCACATGAAGCATATTTTCTTGACATGACAGAAAACACTGAAAATAAAAATTTTAACCAAAAAAAACCCTTAACTCAATTGTTTTTATTGCAAAAAATATAAATCCACCACTGTTCAATAATAAATGTCAGAGAGAGTAGTGTATTGACACCATAGCTACTTGGTGACAACTAAAAACGTTACCATATAGGAATTGAAAATTCCCAAAGTCACGAAACATAAATGTAATCATTAAGGTGAATGTCAGATTAATATGTAGCTTTAATGAAAGCGTTAAACATATTCCTTGCATATGGATTCCTTGAGTCAATGTTCCAGACTGCTTGCAGGAGAAACATTCAATAATCATTGCAGTAGCTAAAGATACCTGTTCACAACGAAGGAAGAAAAGTCGATTCTCCTTTGAAAGGATAGTATCCGGACTCTTACAACCATTGCATATCACATATTCATCTGCATTACATAAAGAATCAGTCTTGTTAACAAACAACATAGAAAAGGGGACCCAAACGACTTTCAATAAGCATAACTTCATGGTCAAAAGACTATTCAAAGAGAGAATACAAGAAACAAAGACCAAAACTATAGAATACAAACTTCAAAGCATCATAAGTGATCACTGATTTATACATGTAGAACTGAAAATTATATTATACTCTAAACTGAATATTTCATATCATTCTCTAAGCAATGTCATGTAAAATGCCAAGAACACAACAAAATGAACAAGGGCATGTCCTCCTCTTAAAAATTATTTGCTCAGAAGTTGATTTGAGTTCATCTACTTGTAGTCATCTCCATTTTTCTTGTCTTATCTGTTGGAAAATTGGTTGTCATTGATGTCAACCCTAGAAGAAGTCCCGAAGCAGGTCCAGAAGCCCCTAGAAGTGATGGGTTTATTTGAAGGAGTCTCCAAAGTGGTCCCCTTATGGCGTAGCTCTAAGCATGGCCCTCACGGGAAGACACTTTGAAGAAGCTTACAAGAAGCCCTAGTTGTTAAGAAAAGAAGTTACAATGTATGGTCAAGAAGCCCTGAAAATATGGTTAGGAAGCCCCAGAGGTGTGGTCATGGAGCCCGGAGTTGATTGAAGAAAAAGAGTATGAAGGGCATAAAACCTCCATGGATTGATAGTCCTTGTCAAGCCGTTTCAAACGGTAGGTGGCATGCCACGTGGTTCCTCACGGTTGAGGAGAAATTCCCTCTTAAAGATGATCATGTAAAATTTGCCCCTAAACGGTTGTAAACAAGAAGTTATAAGTCGGCCTCAAAATCAAGTAAAGGAGAAAAACGGTTGCAAACAAGAAGTTATAGGTCGGCCCTAAAGACAACTAAAGGAGGTACTTGGAAGAATATAAATACACATCAAGAGCCTCTCATTTTCATCAAGGAAGCTTGTGATCTCTTAGCGCAAGTGAAGTAGCGAAGTTGTGTGAAGGAGGGAGTTCTTGGAGCTACAGATGTGAGATGGGTTCTCAGGAAACCCTATCTGAGGTGACCCTCGCAGGTCAAGTATAGGGTGTCTCGCGAGGAACCTGTTATCGCACAATTTGTAGGAAGGGTTTAGGTAGCTTGAAGTCAAGGCTCAAACTGGCATAACAGGAGCTTCCCCACCCACTGTCACCTCGATGGGGAGCTCTTTCTATTTAGGGTGGCTAATCCCAAGGGAGACGTCCCTAGTAATCTGGGTTT